>PVKZ01004621.1:0-75772 GCA_004027375.1 Macroglossus sobrinus | reverse complement strand
TCTTTCTTTTCTTTTCTTTTCTTTTCTTTTCTTTCTCTTTTCTCTTTTCTCTTTTCTCTTTTCTCTTTCTTCTTTCTCCTGCCTTAAATTTCCTTCAGGTGCAGTGAAAAATGTAGTTTTACAGAAAAGTCCATGAGTGGAGGGAATGGGTGGTAGAGATGGGGCCAGGGCAGTCCTTTTGCCTGTGTGCAAAAACCCAGAAAATGTGGGATAGGGTTACTGAGAGTGGGAGGAGCTGCAAAGCCCCCCATCTCACGGATATGTGTCCTATAAGCCTTGCCCTAGCTGTTCATCTCCACCCCGTGATCTCTCAGGCCCCCTCCCATCTAGGTTTCACAAGTCTGCGGATGGTGGGAGGCTAGATGCCGCACTGCATGTAGCCACTTATCATCTCAGGTTGCCAGGCAAAGCTTCCTGTTTATATTTAGCTGGTGTAAGAAGAGTATGAGCCCTTTTACTGCCACTGACCCATATTCATATTTACTGGTGGTTGTGTTAATAGTCTCCTCATTGGTTCTCTCTTTAGAAGCAAGCAGAGACTCAGATAGCCCAAAGGGAGTTCATGGGCTGGAGCCTGCAGTGAAGGTCCACTGAGGTGCTCATACTTAGTTCTGTGATATGTCTGTATACTTTTTACGTTGCTTCGAGAATGTCTTTCTCCTCTGTGCCACTAGAGGTGGATGGAGATTCTCGAGGGAGAGACCATGCCCTCACCAGAACACTGCACACAGTTGGTGCTCAGGGAGAATTTGTTGAATGAAGAAAGGGCAGGCACATCTTTTCACTGGCAGCTCTCATTGTTTGCTGTGGTTGGGGGCATCCAGGGGCTGTACTTTGCACTGTAGGGCTCCCCGTAGGTGATGAGTCCACTCTTTTTAGGAAAGAAACTAGAACCGAGACCAAAGTTTACATGGCATATGTATCAGGGAGGTTGAGGGTCTGTGCCACAGTGTTAGCCGTGCTTACTTCAGAGTGGTGGGAATGTGGGTGATCGTTATTTTCTCCATGCTTGTCTATATTTTTCAGGCACCCCTCAAAAAAATTTTGGATTGTCATTGTCCCCAGGAAAAGCCTTGTTAATTATAGTAGTCATTATTTATCGAATACATGCTTATTGTGTGCCAGGCACTGAGTTAAGCCTCATAATAATTGATTGGAGCAAGTGCTATTATTCTCATTTGCTTGAGCTAGTAAATGGAGAAGCAAGGGTTTGAATCCAGGTGTGTCTACTCAAAAATCCACGTATTCTCACTTTTTAATATTTTACCTAGCAGTTTGGCAGTTAGATAATAGATGTGATTTTTAGCTCAAAGATTAAAAATAATAGAACATAAGATTACCACATGACCTACCAGTTTCATTCTAGGTATATATCCAAGAGAATTGGAAGCATGTGTCCATATAAAAACCAGTACATGGATATTCATAGCAACATTCTTTATAATCCAAAAAGTTTAAATAACCCAAACATTTATTAACTGATGAAGGGATAAATAGAATATATTATCTCTACACAATGGAATATTATTCAGCAATAAAAAAGAATGAAATACTTGGAACTAGATAGAGATGGAGGTTGTAAAATATTATGTATGTAATAACTACCACTGAGTCGTTCATTTTAAAATGGTTAATTTTATGTTACATGAATTTTACCTCATTTTTTTTTTAAGGCATGAAGTTCTGGTATCTGCTACAACAGGTATGAACCTTGAACACGTACAAAGGGAAAGAAGCCAGATACAAAAGGTCACATGTTGTTTAATTCCGTTTCTATGAAATAACTGGAATAGGCAAACGCATAGAGACAGAAAGACTTGGGGTTGCCAGGCTCTGGAAGGGGAGGGTGGGATGAGAGTAACTGCTCATGGCCGTGGGATTTCTTTTCGGGGTGATGAACATGCTCTGGAATTAGTGTGATGTTCCCACAACTATGTGAATATATTACAATCACTGGGTCATATACTTTCACCAAGTGAATTGTGTAGTACGTGCGTATCTCAATAAAACATATTCAAAAATATATAAAACTAACATAACTAATGAATGAGATGCTCCCACTTGGAGGCCTTCCAGCCTACTGTTGCCTAGATCATAGTGATGTAAAGAACAATCATGATGGTTACAGTTTTTTCCATCCTTCCTGGGTGCCAGGTACTGTTCTAAGCACAAAGCATTCTACGTATAAAGTCAGCTGCGGATTAGGGATTAGGGAGTCTGGCCCGGCATCCTTATAGCCACTGCACAGCACTGCTTTACATGTAAAGACAGACGCGTCAGAAATGGGAGAGGGCACCCTGCGAGAGCAAGACCCTGCGAGTCAGTGTCTGGTTGGCGTTCTGGTTCCGCCATCTGCTAGTTGTGTAATCCTGGGTGAGTCACTTAACAGCTCAGAGCCCCAGTTCCCTCCTCTCTAACGCAGGGACGACAGGAAGTCTTCGCTCATATGTGCGAAGGTTAGAAAAATCATGTCAAACTGTCAGAACAGTGTCAGGCGTGTAGCTAGCACTCACTGCGTGTCGTTGTTTACTGTGATGTGGTTACTCAGCAGAGACTTCCAGAGCACGCTTTCAGATTGCAAACTCTCATTTAGTGAACGTTTCAGGCTGAGTTAGCATCTCCTTTGCTCACAGAATTACGGAAGGGATGCTGAAAGATCATCTGCTCTAGCAAGTGAATGTCTAATTCAGGGCTTGGCATCCTCCTCTTCTATGAGTGACTGTGTGTGTGTGCGTGCGTGTGTGTGTGTGTGTGTGTGTGTGTGTGTGTGTGTGTACGTGCACACCTAAGAAGAATATGGTGACCCTGGAAGGAAAACAGCAATTTCAAAAACCACCCCTCAAGGGGTCAGCATGGCTTCCGGCCCAGAGTCCCCAGAAATCATAGAAGCCTGCCTCTCCCTCCCCCACCCTTCGCCCCAGCACCTGGGGGTTCCCATCAGCTGTCTCCTCCCTGCGCCTGTACAGGGGCTTGTCGCTGTACCTGACACCGTGGGAGCGCGGCCGTGCTGCAGGCACACAGGACCAGCCCTGGGGCCGTCTTTGCCAGGACGCCGCTGGGAGGATCTTAAATCTCTTCCCTTGAGTTTTATTTCAGCCTTGGAAATTGAGATCTCTGGAAAGTGGCTTATGGCCTTTGAAGTTTATACCACGGGGCTGGGTCATCATGGTATCATAACCAAGTTTTTCTGGCACTTCCAGCTGTAAGGCCGCTTGTGGGTCATGTTGCAGCAAAGCCTCCGGCCGTACCTGTCTGTCCCTGGCTGGGCTCCAGAGATGCGGTTAAGAGAAATGAGGAAACAGTGCCTCATATGGCAGTGCATAGTTCGTATCATTATATTTTATAGCCTTTTGTTGTGTTGCAGAACTTCATACGAAATTAATTCTCTGCTCATTTTAATGCGATTTAAACAATCAAAATATTTGTTCTGACTGCTAGTCTTCTAAAGGTATACAGCTCAGGTGGTTGGGCCCTTCGCGACACAGACAAGGAGTGGGAGGCGCCATCCAGGGGGTTGCCTGGGGTGACACAGCTCTTGGTGGAAGAAAAAAAATCACTGCCCTGTGGCTCTGGACTTTGATTTGTATGCCTTTACAATTTGAAACTCATTTTTATTATCACTGCTGTTATCAGACACTGAATATATTGTCCAGGGCTCAGTGAGACACAGGCTATTGTGAGCAGAGTCTTGTAGTCAGGCCAGGTGTCAAAACTTGGCATTATCATTTCCTAGGCGTTATCATTTCATAGTTCAAGCTTATCTATCAGTCACTGTTAACTCCTGCCCTGCAGGGTGGCTGTGTGGATTATAAACGGTGCCTGGGGAACCCAGGCCGTAGTGCTGGAGCTAAATAGGGCCTTGATAAATGAACCTTTTTATTTTTGAAACTGTTCCATCTTACATACACTTATCACGTCTCCAACTCAGAAAGGGTGTTAACCCCTCAGTGATCACTGGATATTTTGGCACAGAGACATGTCGCAGTCAAACCTCCGTGGATGGACAGCCCTTGGGGAAATACTACAGACCCGCCTTTTAGAGATGACAGACCTTGGAGTGGAAGGAAACGAAGGGCGGAGTGCAGTTTGCTCTATTGTGTTCTGTAAGTCACAGCTCAGGAGAGCAGTTCCCAGGCTGAGGACACTTGTCCAGGGTCCTCGGCCTGCTCCCCAGCTGCCTCGTGCTCCCCCACTGTGAGGTTTCACTGGCGTCTGTAGAGTATCTTTGCCTTTGACACTCCGCCCTGCATCAGGCTCAGCAGTACTTTCCTCTAAGAGCATTACCTGGGACAGGATCCATTCGCCCCAGCACTGGCTCCCTCATAATTTCCAGTTCCGGCCCCTGCACAGACCTCAGGCAAGTCGTCTAACTTTTCTGTCGGTTTCTTTTTTTCCACATTGTCGTAAGGAGGGTAGTACCTATTGAACAGGACCAAATAGGCAAATCAACACGGATGAGATTCAAAAGCAGTCAAATATGATCTAAATGATTTTCTTGTTATTAATTTATTTAAATTGTGTCACTCTTCTTAGAAAAGACCACCCAGAAGTGAGTCTATATCTGTGGGAATTCCCTCCTGTGGCTACTCAGCTTTCTATAAATCACAGCACATGGTCAGCCACTTCTTTCCTCCATGCTCTGAATTCGGCCCTGATGATTGGTTAGAAAGCACTGAATTTTTACCCTGTTTTGTACACAGCTTTGATTTTGATTTTGTGCTGTGATGTAGATCTTATTCAGATGTTCATTTGGTATCACTGTCACACTAGTTATTTATCCAGTCTGTTCTTTGCCTTTTTTTTTTTTTTTTGATAATAAAGTTCTCTGGAAAAAAAAAGAAAGTAACTGAAAACATTATTGATGAAAGCTTTCCAAACCGACAAAGTGTCACCTGACATTTTAATGAGGGCCAGTTTGGGCCATGACCTCAGGACTCTGCTTCTCAAAGAGTGTTAATCTGATCCTAGACACTTGAAATTTTATAGTCCAGTCCAGAGGTCCTGTAGGCAGCTTCCGACAGCGAACGGAATATTCTGGAACTGAGCTGCATAGCCGCAAATTCACTGTGGTGAATCAAGACTCCGCTGTTGCTCTGAGACATGACTAGTGGCACATGGAATGAATATCACAGCATTTGGGAGAAGGAAAGGAGCGATATCCACCATGAAGACACTCCTACCCAAGGATGTACTCCTTGCTGGGGACCCATTTACCAGCTGACCTTGGGTGTTCACATAGCTGCCTAATTAGAACACGAACCCACAGGAAACACCAGTTTCTTCCTAACAGCAGAGAATTCAGTTGTGTAGCTGGTTTTAACATTCGTGTCGACTGTACATGGCCATAGATTGCAGCCCTAGATGACTGTTTCAGTATTTCAGAACTCAAAATATAGATGAGAGCCATACTGTATTGAGCTGGATTTGGCCTGTCTTTGGTTCAGTGGGCTTGGCAGGTTGCTAGGGACCTTGGTCATCTTCACGGGTATTAACGGTCAAAATCCAGCCTGCAGCGATGCAAAGGGCCAGAATTTGTTTTCTCTCCATTAAACCCCTGATATCAACTTGCACATTGTTTGGTTGCTTCTCATACAGTAGACAGCAGGTTATGAAACAATTGGTCTCTGTTGGTTGTGTTCTGGTGGTTTTAATTTTGCATAAACGAGCACTTCAAGCACGTTTCAGAAGCTCCAATCAAGTGCTTGCTCTTGAGTGGTTCCGGTGCTGTCCTGTCAAGTGGTGAATTTGTTCAGTGTATCTTATATTCTCCTGCAAAGGAAATTTCAAGATGTTGTAACAGAGTTCACACTGAAGAGGCTGCTTGGTGGTTTTCTTTTTTTTTATTGCAACTGCATAAAAAGCTTTGGCTCTAGGGAAAGAATATTGAGCTCCTGAGACTAGAGGGGCATTAAAACATTATTACAACTATATTTCTTGTATTCATAAAGTTTAGTGGTGACATAGAACTTAACAATAGATCTAAATCAAATTTCCGGAGATAAAAACAATGTCTGAGATGAAAAATACACTGGGTGTGATTAAAGACAGATTAGACATTGAAGAAAAAAATTAGTGAACTTAAAGACATAAGAGTAGAAACTATGCAAAATAAAATAGAACAACTTTTTTAAAGTGGAAGGAGCATAGGTAGGTAGGATCAAGTGGCCTAATATGTGTGTAATTGGCACCTCCTAAGACGGGAGGAGAGTAACAAAAAAAATTTGAAATAATAGCTGCGCATTTTTTAAATTTTATAAAAACTGTAAATCTTTAGATCTAGGAAGGTCAGTGAAGTCTTAATGTAAGAAACATGGAGAAAACTAAATCAGAGCACTTCATAAATTCAAATTGCTCACAACCAGCAATAAAAGAACAATCTTAAAAGCAGCCAGAAGAAAAGACACATTGCACACAGATGAACAAACTTAAAGGTTATGGCAGATTTAATGTCAGAAACCATGCAAGTGAGAATATAGTAGAGCGTATACCTTTAGAGTGGGTGGAGGGTTAGGGAAAGAGAGAGAGCAAACTGCCAACCCTGAATTCCATACCCAATGAAAATATATCTCAGAAACAAAGCCTTTTTCAGACATACAATAACTGAAAGAAATTGTCATTAGCTGATCAGCACTTTAAGAAATGTTAAAGGAATCCCTTTAGGTAGGAAGAAAATGGTACTAGGAGGAAATGTGAATCCACACAGAGGAATGAAGAGTTTTGGAAACCATAACTGTATCAGTGACTCTATGAATTGTTGCGTATTGTTTAAATGTCTTTAAAAGATATTTGACATTTCCACAAAAATAATAACCATGTTGGGTGGGATTGTAAAGGAGGTACGCAATATGCGAAGTGGTATAATATCATTTGAAGTTGGTTTATGTTCAGTGAAACCTTGAAAACCACCGCTGACAGTTATGATCGAGGCATCAATTCTCGTTTCAATAAATGACAGGACAAGTAGATGGATGGCCAGCAAGGATGTAGAAGCCTTGGAATAATGAAATATACACATTCAACTATTTCTTACCAACATATTCTTATTGACATACCCACTTGTGCTTCTTCTTGGTACTTACCCAGTTGGGTTGAAAACGATGCTCACATAGAGACCTGCATGTGAATGTCTATAGCAGCTTTGTTTATGATTGCCAAAACTTGGAAGTGACGGAGGGGCCTTTTTATAGATTAATAATAATAGATCAGTGGAATATGATTTAGCAACAAAAAGAAATGAGCTATCAGGCCACGAAAAGACATGGAGGGACCTTAAATGCACCTTGCTGCGTGAAGGAAGCCAGGCTGGAAAGGTTGCATACTGTGTGACTGCAGCTATCTGAGGTCCTGAAGAAGGCAGGACCATAGAGACAGTAAAAAGATTAGTAGTTGCCAGGAGTTCGGGAGGAGGAGTGTAAAGATGAACAAGTGAAGCATGGGACATTTTCAGGGCAGTGAATCTATTGTGTATGATGCAGTAGTGATGGATCCTTTATGTTATCAGAACATTTTGTTCAAGCTCATAGAACTGCACAACACAAAGGGTGAACCCTAACCTAAACGATGGACTTCAGCTGATAAAAATAAAATGAAATAAAATAAAAACAACAACAAAACCACATTGTGGTGAAACACTGAAAAAAACAATGTGGTTTGTTACATGCCATTTTTACCTCAATAAGGCTGTTAAAAAAAATCTCAGCATCTTTGGCGAGCTTCCGCTCCTATGACAAAGTGGTACCCTGAGCTCCCAGGTGCACTATCCTTGGTGCACTGTCCTTAGGGGTGGTTTCTCCTGGCTCCCATGCAGTATGGCCACCTCCCATGGCTTTCCACAGCCTGGAGGGACGGTGCTATCGAAGAGCGACTCAGACGAGGCCATTCTCAAAGTGAGGCACGTGATGCTGAGTGTGTCCGAGCCTCTCTCTGTCGTGGTGTCCACTCTGAAAACAGTAACTAACTTGAGAGGTGTTGTCTGGAAGGGTGAAGGCCTGGGTTCTGATTCCAGTGGTGCCGTGAACCGTCAGATTTGGGGCAAGCCACAAAATCTGCCACGGTGGACCTCGGCTTCTTCATCTGTAGGTAGGATGGGTGGGTTGTCCAGGGAATTTCTCTGGCCCCTTCCACTTGCACACCGTGTGAATAGTAAGCCTTCTCACACTTGTCCATGGAATGGAGCGTGTGGGATGTGCACATCCATGGGTCCCAGGGCACCTGAAGCAGCAGCAGCCCTCGTGTGTGAAGAGGACCTGGCGACTCTCCTTGCAGGCCATTTGCCCAGCACAGGGACAGAGGTCGGCGCTGGGTTCGAGCCACAGCTGACTCTCTCAACACTGTTTTTTTTCTTTTTCAGCCTTTGCTTTCACGCCTCCCAGCCCTGAAACCTCTCTTGGCAACAAGTATGTCCTCCATCTCCAGGGAAATGCCCACAAAGCAAAGTCCTGGGTGTTTCCTTAGCTTAGAACTGAGAAGGAGGTCTGTGGCATTATAGTTGCTCCAGCCTCTAAGGCTGTGAGTTGGAAGATTTTCCTAGAAACTGAGCCTCTTGAGAGCATTAAAAAAAAAAATTTTTTTTTTAGGTTCAAAAGGTTAAGTGTACATTTTAGGATAGAAAATGCTCTTCAGCTAGTATTGTGCTGTGAGCCGATCTTTACTTACCTTTAAAAATTCTTTGAAGACCTTGAGACATGATTGATAGAGTAGCTGGTTAGGTCTGAGTGGGGTCACAGTGAAGTACCTGATCAAACCATCGACCTGAATATCCAAAATCAAATGGCGCTTTGTGTGTTTTTAGGGGCCTCTTTCATCTATGGCTTATGGACACTCTTTTTGGGGCTCCATTTTGATGTTCCATTTTGTCCTCAAAGAGAGAGGGCAGAGGACGGTTTGTCTGACAGTGTCTCTGACAGTTTGTCCTATCTTGGGTCCATTTTCTGGCCCTCTAGAGCAAATATTTCAAAAATTAAGCCCCAGAAAATTTCTCTGGCCCCTTCCACTCGTAGACTGTGCAACTCACTTAGTTTTTGTGTTTGATTTCTTTTCTAGGACTTAGTTTAGAGAAGTTGCCTATTTCATCTTCTACCAGTAATCTCCATGTGGACCGGGAACAGGATGTCATCACCTGTTATGAGAAAGCAGGGGACATTGCACTTCTGTACCTCCAAGAGATAGAAAGGGTAAGTGAGGACCATGTGTTCATTTCAGCTGATACATTTTTAAAATTTTCAAATCAGATTGTAGAGAACTGTGGTCAACCTCTGGGACACCTTCAACTTGTCTGCCTCTGGGTGCAACACTTTACTTATATTCCTTAATACGAAGGAGAATTTGGTGGTGATTATGGCACCTTGTGAAAATAGATGGCTCGATATTTGGGAAACGTTTTAACATCTTCCGAGCAGAAAAGACAGTATACATCTGTTTATAATCTCAGTGCCCTGAAGCTGGCTAATTATTCTCGTTCTCCTACGCCAGATGGGTTGGTCTCCATTTGTACTTGGGTGGACTGTGTGCCGGCATACTGTGCATTTGGGTTTGCAATGGTTATGACAAAGGTCTGCTGGGGACTCTCAGCCGACCTGCTTGGAGCAGGTCGTGTATCCCTTGAGACTGTCCGGGATGGTTTCTCCCATCTGTCAGTCAGTGGTTTGCTGGTGGCGTGGGAAGTGGTAACCAGACACTGACAAGAGGGCCACCTGAGCAGAGTGTGAGTGAGTAAGAGACCCTGCGCTCACACCTTCAGGCAGCGGCAGCTGGAGGCAGGATGGGGCCAGGGAGGGGTGCTGAACGTGTGTGTAGCAGGATTGCTGTCTTTTTGGCTCTGCTCTTTACTGGGTTCCTTCATTTCTCAGCCTCCACTTCCCCATCTGTAAAAGGAGCATGATCATAGTTCCTACTTGAGGTGTTCTTGTGGGGATTATAAAAGATCATGTAAACAAAGGCACTTAGCCCAGGATTCTTGAGAGATGTCCCTTAATTTTTACTCATAACAGTGGCTCCTATCATCTCTGCCCCTGGCCCTGAGTTCTCTGGACCTCTAACCTAGGCTTGACATTGGTTATTTCCCCCTCCAGACCCAGAGGCGTATCCTGGGAGATTGTTTGAGACGATTAGAAATCCTGCGAGACTTTGAAAACGATCACAACCTCGTTTCCCATCAGTTTTCCAGATTCTCTGTTTCTATAAGGATTAGAATAGAGAGGGACTACCAAAGTCTTGTTAGTTTTCGTGGGTGGCATTTGACCTGCCCCAAAATAGATTCTGGTGTCTGGGAATTCAGGAAGATATTTGGCCATCTTGTCAAATGGTTCTATCGGAAGGCTGCTATGAGAAAGGAATTTTTATGTTTTTCATAACTTATTATATTATATGATCTTTAGGGAAATGATCGTGAAGCTTGCTTTTAAAGTCCACTTTATTTTCACTGGCTGCGTCCTTGATAGCCACCGCTCAGCAGCAGAGAAGTCTGCGTACCCCAGGGAAACTGTTCTTGTTGACCCCACAGCCCTCGCCACTTAGGGGCCCTTATTTGCACCACGCTCTCCAGCTGTTGTCCAGCCCTGTTATGTCAGGGCTGCCTTCCCCAAGCTGAGGGAAAGGCGGTTCATCTGTTAACACGTCTTTCATGACATGGAAATTGGCAAACATGGGCGTACTTCCTTTTGTGTTCACTTATAACCACCTGTTCACCACTGAGTGCTCTGGCTG
Organism: Macroglossus sobrinus; assembly: GCA_004027375.1. NCBI lineage: Eukaryota > Metazoa > Chordata > Mammalia > Chiroptera > Pteropodidae > Macroglossus > Macroglossus sobrinus. Next base: position 65,068 of record PVKZ01004621.1, on the reverse strand, counting down.
GACCATCAGGGAGACTCAGATGATCATGGGGCCTAAAACAAATATATACTTTTTTGTGGTTTTAGGGAAATCTTGATTATAGGATGTTAGATTTTGGGAAGAAACTGGAGGCCCAGGAAGGGAGAGCCCAAGGGCGTCCAGAAAGTTAGGGTCAAAGCCAGGGTTAGCACTGAGCTCTTTCTTTACCTAGTTCAGCACTTGCTCACTTCATTATCCCAGGCTGCTGCAAACAAATACAGAATTTGTGTAGTAGTCTCTCACACCCTTATATTTAGAAAGCGCTCTGTGAGAATTTGATCAGGAGACCCATAGATCTTAGTAGCTTGGGGAGGCATCCTCTGCCTAGGGTTCAATCTCAAGATATGTAGATGACTTTCATTTTCTGGCTGCTTTTCCAGTCTGAGTTTTTCTTCATGGAAACACCTCTGAGCCTCTCAGACTCAGCTGGGCACTAGCAGTGACAGAGAGTGAATGAGTCGAGTGTCTGTTTTGACTGTAGTAGTTACTCAAGAAATTATCTGTTGATTGAAGACAAGTCTGGGGGAAAATGACCTTCCTTAAGCGATCCCTGGGCTTAGTGGAAGTTCAGGAATTTTTTAGGCAAGATAATCGGTGCTATGCCAAAGATATCTGCTTGAGGTTTTGTTTTGTTTTTTTTTTTTTTAAGTTTTGAACTTAAATGACTTTTAAGAATTCTGCTAAATTAAAAACAGAAATTTTAGGGAAATAGAATCTGAAAGAAGTATAAGACCGGGGCAAGCTTAGGTCAGTGATGCTTTGATTTTTCTGGGTAGGCAGCCCTCTTAAGTAGGCGATCCCACATGCTCTGTCCCTTTGTCTGTTCCTTCATGCTAGGCAGGGGTGGCCAGTCATTCAGTGGTTTCCTCCTCATTTCTCAGCCATTCTGTAGCAAAGAAACTTCTATTTGCCAGCACCTTTTGGCGTTTTATTTATTAGTGTTGCCTCTTAACTTCATTCACTATCAAGAATAAAATTTGGGGAGAACTTGTGAGGACAGTTGTGGCCAGTGTTTTTTCTTCCCCTGGGACCACCAAATCATGTTTCTGAGGCAGCCCCATTCCCTGTGTTCCCCTAGTAGTGGGTCTGTTCAGCGGTGTTTCAGAGGGGGAGTTGACCTTGGCTTCCCCTTGGACGAACTTAAGCTGTGAGAGGCAGCAGAGCACAGCAGTAGAGATACTTCTGGTGTTGGGATCCTGGCCTTGCCTCCTCTTCACTGCCGATCTTCAGGCTAGTTACTCAACCTCTCCATGCTGCCTCAGGATCCTCATCAGGAAAATAACAACAATAATCGCTATAAGGTTGTCGTGAGAATAAAATGGTTTAATCGCGTACTGCCCAGAACATGGTTAGCATACAGTGTTAGTTCTGTTGTCATTGCCTGTTCCTATATCACCCGGCAGTAGAATCTTTCCCAACCTCAGAAGATTTTAGATATTTCGGGAAAAGTCTGGAATATTATAAACATGCTATATTATTAAAAATGTCAAAGAACTTTTAGGGGAGTGATAATGGAGTAATTTTTTTAAAGGAGACTTTTGTTTTCTTTTTCCTTTGTGGAAGATCACGAGGCAGCATTTTGCCCGGATTTCCTCTGTGATACCTGGGTTCTGGACTTCCGTTCACCCCTGGCTGACCGTGTGCTTCAGCTTTCCGTTCTCGAGGTGGGGCCGATGCTTCCCGACTCATCCGGGGCTAGAGAACCAGTGAGCTCCCAGTGTCTTCCAGCCAGTACGCCGGGAGCTTTCCATGCATTATTCTCCCCTCTCATTCCAGATGTGGAGGCAGGGCCAGAGAAAATTTGAATACACATGTGCATTACATATTTGTTTAGTGTTGTCCTGGTTATCTTAGGGTTACAGAGACATCTTCTCATAATTTTCTGTGATAATTTGTTCTCCGGAGGGGAATCGAAGGTACCTCTGAAATTGTGCATGTAAAATAATTGAGTCAAGTAAATCAAGTTAGAGCAGATAGAATTAGAAAGGACATGGGGTGGCCCTGATTAGTTTATCTTCAGGTGGTGGCGCTATGCCAGCCGTGAATAATGTTATCTGCCCCACGAGGAGCTTCTGGGGGCGCAACGATAGGAATAAAGATGACTTCATCCTCGAATGTCATAATGTGAGCCCTGCTTTTGGCAAACGAAATCATGCTGTCCCTGTCCTTTGCGTGCATCAGCCAACCAGCTGGTTTTGGCTTTCTTGAGCAGAAGCAGCGCCAGGGTGGAATGCTATCTTCTGCTGACAGTTCATTCCTGCACACCCTATTTTAGAAAAGAAGTGAATGCTAAATTATGGGACATCTATAGACTTTTCATGAGGTGTCTTAGTGCCAACGTTTTAAGAAGGAAGAATTGGACCCCAAATATTGCAGGGCCCTGCCCGATTGCCCCTGTCCATCAAGGAGTTGTTCGCTGGTCAGCCTTGTCGTGCCGGGAACATGCCATGTCCTCCTTACAGGAGGAACTCGCAGTGACATAGCTGAGGTGTTGGATTCAGAGCTGGATTAGATGAAGGTTACTGTGTGTCTTGAATTCAAAACAGGTGTCCTAGGAAAAGTACTCAGTGCCACTGATGAGAAAGGCAGGGTGTGACTCTGGAGGTCTATGTGGCTGTGATTTCAGCTTTAAAATGTGAGATAATAAGGAAAGGACAGATTCTTTCTTCCCTTCCCTTGCTCAGTCCTACCTGTTCACTCAAGCCAAAGCAGCAGGTTGCAGTTCAAAGCTTCATGTAGCACATCTGAACGATATGCTACATTCCTTAAGGAACGTCAGGCAGCCGACCGGCCGGGCAGCGTGCTCTGACTCTGAGCCTGCTGTCTGGCTGACTGGGCTGGGGGAGCTTCAGCATACCTCAGACCGAGTTAGAAAAGTCTGGAACCCGGAAAAACACAGGAGCTTATTTTAATCTTGTGTATTCCCAGTCTTTTCTTTTATAATTTTACGACATTAAAGGGTTTTATTATCTGCTTTCTTTCACTCAGCATTATGTCAGAACCTTAAAGTTTTTTTCAGGCTATATAATATTTCATCACATGGCTGGCCTCTGTGATATAATCAATGCACTGTTGCGTGTAACCTGTTATAAATAATACTGCGATGCCAGCTTCCTCCAGGGAGATTTTTCCTTTGCTTTGCCTTGTTTCCTAAGGGCAAGTTCCCAGAAATGGGGAGATATGTATATATATGTACACACACACACACACACACACACACACATCTATATCTATATCTATATCTATATCTATATCTATATATCTATATCTATATCTATATCTATATCTATATCTATATCTATATCATCTTTTTAACATTCTCATTACTACCTCTGGTGCCCAATGGCTTTCAACAAGTCACACGAACACCTGCCTGCCTTTGGCGGTGCAGGAGGGTGGTGGCTTCATCGCAATCTTGGCAGGGTTGTTAGTGTATAAACATTATTTTGCTGATTTGGTAGGTAAAAGTGGTACCTTACAGTTTTAGTTTGTCAACCTGTCATTCAGGTTGAAATTTTTTCCATCTCTTTTTTCTGATTGCAGCATTATTGAGATATAATTCACATACTATACAATTTACCCCATTTAACCGTACAATTCATTGGTTTTTAATATAGTCACAGAGTTGTGTAGCCATCACCAGTTACACTCCAGCACATTTTCGTCACCCCCAAAAGGAAACCTTGTACTCGTTAGTAGTCACTCCCCATTGACCTCTAATCTCTCCAGTCGCCGTAGGTTCGTATATTCTGGACATTTCATATAAACAGAACCGCACATGTGGTTTTTTATACCTTTGGCTTAGAATAATATTCTCAAGATTCATCTACACTGCAGCATGTATCAGTACTTAATTTTTTTTTATTGCCAAATAATATGCCATGGTATGGAAATACTACAATGTGTTTACCCATTAGTCATTTTATCATTTGATAGTCATGATAGTCATTTTATCATTTTTGAGTTGTTTCCACTTTTTGGCTACTAGAATAATGCTGTTATAAATATTTGTATACAAGATTTTGTCTGGACAAAGGTTTTTGTTTTTCTGGTGTCTGTACCTAGGAGTGTGATTGCTGGTCACATGGTAACTTTGTGTTTAACTTTGTCATATTTCCTTTTTGTCTTTTTATACTTTCTGTTCAATTTTTGGATGGAGTACTTTTCTTACAATTTGAATAAAGTCTTTGTATCATAAATATGTTAACCTTTTGTCGTATTTGCTCTGAATGTTTTCCCAGTCAGTAGTTTTCCATTTTTAAATTGCTCATCAATTTTAGAAGTAAGTTTTAACTTCCAAAATGACTGGGGATTTATTCTGGTGGATCGTATTAGAAATGAGTCTAATGTTTTCTCAAATTTTAGTGCCACTTTAATATCATCTTATATCTCTTTTTCATATTTTCTGTCATCTATTTTACATCATTCAATAAAATGTTATATACAACAGTAATTTCTAGCTTTACTATTTTGTTCTGCTAATCTTATATTGCACCAATATGACACTGCTTAATAAGTCCTTCTTTATGGTAGGTTTTAACATCTGAAAGATTAGTAGCTACTTATTATTCTTATTTTCAGAATATCCTTTATCTTTTTCTGTTGATACTTCGACATGAATTTTTTGTTGCATTCTAGAAAAATCCTTCAGGATTTGGTTGAGTTTTTATTAACTCTGTACATTAATTTGGAGAATTATACTTCGTCTTCACTGAGCTATGGCTGTGACATGTCTTTCCATTTTGCAATGCTTTTGTTTTTACAGATTTCAGTAGGTTTATTTTATTCCCAGATCTTTTCTATTTGTATTGCCTTGTGGATAGGATTATTATCTTCTTCATTGTATTTTCAGAGATAGCAATGCCTTTGGTTTTTTAATCCACTTGCAGACATTTATTGAGTTCCTTTTCCGTTCCATACACTGTGCTTGACACCAGGGGCACTGGAACGAACAGGCCACAGGACATGTCCTTGGGACACTTGTGCTCTCACGAGGACTCGGCTCCATAACCAGTGTGGAGGACACTTTGGTAGGGAACACAGAAGGGCTCGGGACCAGTGTGAAAGTTCAAGGTTGGCTCCTGGAAGAGATGATACGTGAGCTGAGTCTTGAAGGCTGACAAAGATAGAAATGTTATAGGATTATTAGCTACAATACTGAGCTCCTCTATAAGAACAGAGTCAATTCTTTTTATTTTTCTAAGACTACGAATATATGGCAGAAGAATAATTTTTGTTGTTCTTTCTTCCTTTCTAATATTTTCTATCTTATCTCTTTCATGCCCTATCTCTAGTCTTTCTAAAACATTGATGAACAATGAAGGTCGTGGAAAATATCCTAATTTTGTTCCTACTTGAAAGTATCTCTCTAATATTTCTCCATTAAGGATTATAATGTTTATTTTCTCATTAAGTTTCTTATTTGCAACTGATGCAAGGTATATGCTATTATCCCCACTATGCAGATGAGGACAGTGAAGATCTGAGAGATCAAAGGAGTTATCCCAAGTTCACAAGTGGTGGGGAGTATCAGAACCAGATCTGGAACCTGGGTCTTTTGACCTACAATCTCCGGCCCTTGTCCCTGTGCTCCTTTGCTTCCTCGGTTGTTGGGTGCGTGTTTTTGCCAAGCAGGCTGCACTTGTGAAGGATACTTGTTGGCAATTCTCTCACAAGGAAGTGTTTATCCACAGAACAAGTGGTGGCTTCAGCACTGCCAAACAGTGCTCCTGCCCAGGCCCATGTGTTAGAGGCTCTTTGTGAGGAAGGAATTAAATCCAAGATGCTTAGAACTTAGGGTAAATCCTCAGATAAGCTATTCCCTGGTACCTCCTGCCTTGCCTCTTTCCCATTCTTCTCATTTAGAACCTAAAGCCTCACCCTGGCAACCCTGACTTGTCTTTTGGATTTTGTTCTGCAAGCAAACACAGTCTGATAGGACAAAGGAGGGAAGAGCTAGTCTGCAGAGTCTGGTGGACCTGACTTTTAGCACCAGCATTAACACTTACTAGCCATGTGATTTGGGCAACTCACTCCATGGAGCAAAGTCTCAGTTTTCCCTTCAGTATGGCTCTCAGTGGGTTTTTTTTTTTTTGGAGTGGGGGGAATACATGAGATAACCTATATACCTACATAATGCCTAATGCATAGTAGGTTACTTTTCTTATTGCTTTTTTTTCTGCATTTCTGATTGGCCTTGCAAATTTATTCATTCATACATTTACTGCATATTTCATTCATTTACTATGTATACTGAATGCTTAACTTGCACAAGACACTGCGGTAGACAATGGATATATTAGTAGATGCAGTAGGTGTGGCCCCTGACTTTGTGGAAGTTGCAGCACTGTGGAGGTAGACAGCCAGTGATCAAGGTAAAAATTACATTGACAAATGCAATGAAGGAATTGGATGAGATGCTATGAGAGGGCATGATAGAGGCAGACCTATTTTATGTTAGGTAGTGTCGGAAGGGAAGGCCTTTCTGAGAAGGTGACACTCAAGCTGGTCCATGAGAGATGAGAAAGAACATGAGAGTAATGTGATCTAGATTATCTTATAAAAAGTTATTCAATAGAATATACAGATGTCAAATTATAATGTACACCTGAAAATGATATAATTGTATTAACCAATCTTACCCCAGTAAACTTAATTAAAAAAAATAAATTATTCAAGCTGCTTATAGAGAGTAAAGGAGCAAGAGAAGATTTGGAGACTCCATTTAGGTGGATGTTATAGAACTGTAACAGGAGCTGATGGTAGCTTAGATGAAGTATGCTTGTAGAAATGGATAGATACAGACATGTTCGAGAAATGGTTAGGAGGTGTATGGTGATAGATTAGATGTAGGAGTGCCAGGGGGTCAAAGCTTGCTCCCCAGTGTCTGAATTGGGCAGCTGGGTGGATGATGTTATTTATTAAGATGGGGTGATAATAGAGACTTCAGTCTGGGGCTGAACCTGGCCTCCTGAGAGTGTTATAATGCTCAGAGTTTTTTCTGGGGGATGGAAGGTAGATGGCTTTTGTCTAGGAAGACATTCTAGGAGTTAAGAGAGAAATGCCCAGAAAAGGACTCTTGAGGAAGAGCTCCATCTCTGAGGTTTTGGGATTTATCGTAAAAGTAAAATATGTAACAATAGCACAAAATGATAAGGGATGAAATGGATGTATATTGTTATAAGATGTTTATACTCTATATGAATTGGTGTACTATTATTTGAAGAATGTTTGTGATAAGCAAAAGAGCTATATTATAAACCCTAGGACAATCACTAAAAAATAAGAGAAAATTGACCATTTGATAGTAGAATGAAATGGAAATATCAACCTAAAAAAAAGCAGAATGAGAGAGTGAAAAGGAATAAAGAACATATGGGTCAATACAAAATATCTAGCAAGATGGTTCCTATCATGTCAATAATTACATTAAATATAAATGGTCTAAGTAACCCTAATTAAAAGGCAGAGATTTTCAGATTGAACAGTAAAGCAAGACCTAACTTATGCTATCTACAAGAAAATCATTCAAATATTAATACGTAGGTAGACAAAAAGTAAAATTATATACTATTCAAACAATTAAAGCAAAGCTAGAGTGGCTATATTATATCAAAGTGGAATTAGGAACAAGGGATTTTGAGATAAAACAGGAGATATTACATAATAGAAGGAGTCAGTTCATCAACAAGACATTATAATCCTAAAAGTAGGTTGCCTAATAATAGAGCTTTGAGATATATAAAACAAAATGTATAGAATTTATAACACTAAATACTTAGAATGGAAGAATTTCAAATCAATGATATAAGTTTCCAACTTAAGAAACTAGAAAAATAAGAACAAATTAAAGCCAAAGCAAGCAGAAAAAAGGGAATAATGAAGATTAAAACAGAAATCAGTAAAATAGAAAACAGATAAAAGTAGGAAAAAATCAATGAAACCAAAACTAGATTCCTTGAAAAGATTAATAAAATTTAAAAACTATTAAGATTGAATGGGAATAAAAGAGGAGACACAAATAATCAATATCTAGAAAAGAGGAGGTAGTATCATAGATCTATAGAAATTAAAAGACTATAAGGGAAAATTATGACCAACTTTATGCCAATAATCTAATCACTTAAGAAAACAGACAAATTCCTTGAAAGGTACAAATTATCAAAGCTCACTCAAGAAGAAATAGATAATCCAAATATCCCTCTATATATTTAAAAAATTGAATTTGTAGTTTAAAACCTTCCTACAAATAAAACTATAGGTCAAGTTGGCTTCATTGGTGAATTCAGCCAACATTTAAAGGAGAAATGATAGCGATACTATAAAAACTTTCAGAAAATAGAAGAGCAGAAAAATGCTCCCTAATTCATTTAATGAGACCTGTATCTTCCATGAATATAAATGCAAATATCCTCAAGAAAATACTAGTAAATTGAATCCAGCAACATATAGGAAAGATTATATACCATGATCAAGTGACATTCATATCAAGAATGCAAGGTGGATTTAACATACAGAAATCAATTAATGTAATACAACATATCAGCAGAATAAAGTACAAAAACCACATGACAATGATAATCTCAGTGGATGCAGAAAAAGCATTTGACAAAAATCCAGCACCCTTCCATGTTAAAAACACTCAGCAAATTAGGAATAGGAAGAACAGTAAGGCTGGCTTCTGAGTTCTCCACCGCAGCCTTCAGTGTCAGAAGACTGGAGAATCATCTGCCATGATCTAAGGGAGAGGAAGTATGAAATCCAAAGATATTCTCAGTCAGGTTTAGAGGAATAGAAAGGCAAGAGACAGACATTCTCAAGCATATAAGAACTCAAGGCCTATAGTATTCATGAGACCATTTGATCAATGTTCCACCAACTAAAGATTGATTCAAAGCAAAGAATTCAAGAAACAACAAATGCATTTTAATATAGAAATGATGCAAAAACAATTACGGGGTAGAACATAATTGTTGGGAACCTTGGCACTATAAAGAGTAATATAACCAAAATAGGAGGCTGAGGAGAAGCAAAGTAGAAGGTAGTATGAATATGTTAATTTCTTCCTCTTTATAGTGATTTAATAGATACTGTATAAAGTTGAAATATTATAGGTAAAAGAATGATCTCTGTATATATACATGTATACATACATAAAATAAATATATATATATTTTAACTTTAGAGAGACCTTTTGTGAACTATACAGAAAAAATACACTAGATTCATTGAGGGGATCACTTTATAAGTTATATAAATGTCTAAGCATTAGGCTATACACCTGAAACTAATATAATATTGAATTTCAGCTGTAATTGAAAAATAAAAATATTAAAAATAAAATAAGTTACGGGGATGACCTAAACAGTATAGAGAACATTGTCAATAACATCATTATAACTTTGTACGATGACAAATAATTATTAGACTTATTGCAGTGACCACTTTGTAAGGTTATATAATGTCAAATCACTGTGTTGTACACCTGAAACTTACATAATAATGTATGTTGACTATAATTAAAAATAATTAATAAAAAAGAAAAAATCCACATTTTCCTGAAGTTGAGTGATTACTTTGGTCACACATTAGTTTCTACTGTTAAATTTAAAATTAAATGTAATGGTTTAAATTAAAACTGGCATATAGAACGCAATCTGTTTTTGTAAACTGATTTTTATTTCTCTTTTCTCTTGATACATGTATATACAGGGATATCTGGATTATTGTTCCATCAATGTTAAATGGTTATTTTTGTGGTGGAATTGTTGAGATGTTTTTTAATTTTCTCTTTGTACTGTACCGAATTGTTTTTGTTTTAAAATAATCATAGAATTTTTAAAAATTAAAAGGTATTCTCAAAAGCGAATGTAGGATAATTTTTAAAAGTTTCCGAGTTGGACCTCCAAGTGGAGATGCTGAGGAAGTAGTTGGATGTGAATTTGGGATTCAGAGGGAAAATCTGGACTAGAGATGATGATACACTTGGGGGTTGGTGGCATAGAGATGATTTTCGAAGGTCAGGGGCATGGATGAGGTCATCTTGAGAGAGACTTCAGGGAGAAAGGACAAGTGCTCAGGACAAGTGCTCACTCTGGCATCTCCATCACTTAGAGGGCGAGTGGGGGAGGAGCCGCAGTAGAGCCAGAAGCGACAGTTCCCAGAGGTAGGAGGGACACCTACCTCCTAGCACTTGCAGAGCCACGTGCTAAGTCGTGAGGGAGCCAGGCGACTTTGATAAGATGCTGGGATGCAGTTCAAATGCAAGGGTTGCCCACCTGGATTGCTTTCTACGACACATTGCTCATTGTGTGCCTTCTGCTTTTTCTGTTTTCCAAAGCTCACAAGCTAGAGAATTAGCAATTGCTTCAACTTTATTTGGAGATTAATTTCAAGACCTCTAAAATATTTGGGGTGTGGCTAAAAGCCGGGTCTTGGAAGAGCTGCTGACGGTCAGCAGATGTGGAAGGTATGTTCGGAGAGCACTTGTATGGTTTTTTAATGGACCACAAGTAGCTTCTGTTGGAAAAGTGCTTTATGCAACTTGTGAATTTAAAGCGAGTAGCATCTGTATGAGTAGATATCTATTTGTGCTTCACTAGAACCTACTTAACTTTCAGGCCTTTCTCCTGATTAGTTGTCAGTCTTTCTTGCAGGGCTGAAAAGTTTAAACCTTTCAAATCTCATTGTCTGCTGACAATAGGCCACGTTTAAGAAAAAGGGGGTTTCAATTGTTTTTCTGAGCTCTCCCCTTCGGAATAAATGACTGCTGCTCAGTCCACAGGCCTTAGTTTTGTAGCCTGGAGTTTGCCGCTAGTTAATTTTAGGGCCCATGCCAATCAGGGCACTTCTCAGCTCATATAGGGCCGAAGCTGCAGTCTGCCTGTCAGCGACCTCAGCCACTGCTGGTTGATGACTCTCTGCCCATGGCTGGGACCTGCTTCTGTGTCACTCAGTCAGCATCCTGGCAGCCAGCAAAGCCCCTTCGGCTCTGATGCTCCCTGGCACCATGCACGCATCAGCGCCCTTCACTCTTCAGGGTGCTGGGAGGGCCTCACGCGCCCCTGGGCCACTCACCCGGTCGCTCCCTGTCTCATAAAAGTTGTTCTCTCTGCTTTCCTAATCCTGGCACTTCTGCACCAGTGCCTATGCACTGATGTTTGCATAAGGCAATTGAGTTTTCAAGTCGCACAGCGCATTTAGCGACAGGGTTTGAAGGAAGTAGGCTTCGATGTGGATCTGATTAGTTTTCCGATTTTCTCCCCTTCCAGGTAATACTTACTAATATTCAAAACAGAAGCCCTAAGCCTGGCCCTGCTCCCCACGATCAAGAACTAGGTTTTTTCCTAGAAACAGGACTTCAGAGAGCCCATGTCCTCTATTTCAAAAATGGGTAAGCCTTCTTCATTTTTTAAATCCAGTTCCTAAAGAAGGAAACTAGAAAGCCTGATAAATGCTGTCTTCAGTTTAGTTATTACAACAAAACAATTTTAAATATAAACTATAATTGGAATTTTTTTTTAAAAGAATGAACATAGGCTCCTTCGTCTCTTCTCCACCTGGCTCTCTCACTTTCCCATAGCATTTGAAAGTGGGAGAAGGGGGCGGGGTGGGGCTCCTATGTGAGGATGAGTCACAGGTACGGAGCAGTGGGGTGAATCAGATGGAAGCCGTGCTTTATGCCTCCCTTCTGCCATGGGAATGTGCTGCACAGGCCTCCTCCAGTTGTTCGGGGGAAAGGTAATGAATTGGAAACCCCGGGCACACAGCATCCTCTCCCTTCATGGCTGATCAGTTCAGAGACTTGGATTGGTCTCTACGAGAGTGGGTGTGGCTACAGTGCCACACAAGAACGCTTTCCTACCCGAGCTGCCTTTGAAAAGGGTTTACGAAAGGTTTAAGGGTCTGAATATATGGGATATAGGCCTCTAATGAATTTGATGTTTTGTTTTGCTTTCTGTGTTGCTTATATGAGAAATGCGATGATTCTGTCCCAAATCTCTTCAGCTGTCCCTTGTTTTGACCTTGTGCTGCAGGATAGATGTGCATGAAGACCCACAGTAGGTATCCGGCTCCTCCGCAGCCCCTCCTTGGCTGTGCATGGGAGGCCCCTAGAGCCTGTGCCCCTCCCCTAGGAATAGTCAGTAGTGCTTTGACCTGCCGCGGGGACATAGGTCCCAGCCTTCGGGAGTTGCTCCCTCTTCATTGTAAAGCGCTTCAAACCTTGGGGTGTAGCTCATGGAAGTGGGATTTCATCGGCCTGGTGGCCCAGAGCCACCCCCACACACAGCCATTTTTTCTTTGTCGGGGCTGGATGGTTATTTTCCAAATCTTACAAAACTGTGGACAAGGCCTGCTATGCTCCAAAGGCCACTGGTTCGGATGGGCCTGGCCCACGCAAGGCCACGGTAAACACTCCAAGGTTTGGAATGGCTTGATAGCTTCGGCACAAAGCCGTGCTCAAATCCGATCTCATCTGCCACTGACTGAGATTGTCTGAGCGATGGTGCATGTCCCCTAAGCTGGGTTTTGAGTTCTGCTTCCTTCACTGTTTTAAACAGAGGGAGAAGGGAGGGGACGTGGAATATCTTTCCAGCAAGCTGTTTCTTCTCCCTTTTCACAATAAATGGTGGTCACCACAGAGGAACCCCTTACTTGTGCTCTCCACGCTAACCTGTGAGTGTCAGTGGTTGATCCACAAGTCTAGAGACAGGGGTGAATCCCCTGGGGCCTCCCAGAGGTGCCACGCCAGTACCTTCTACTGAAGATGCTTTGTGTGAGAGCGATAAGGCTGGGCTGGATAACTCATTGTCACCTGAAGCCTGTTCACTGAGGAAGGAGAAGCAGAGCTCTCAGGCTCCGACCTCCTGCCAAGGAACGTGGGCTGCCCACTGGAAGCCAACTAAAAAAGAACGATCGTGAGATGATGGATTCCATGCCGGGAGTTGCTTACTGTCTCATTTCTCATTTTTACCCAAGTTCAAGGAGACTCCCATTAACATAGCCAGAGTTGAGGAACTGTTTCACTTTGAAGCCTTTGTTCCTCTTTGCTTGTCCCCTCGCCCTTCTTTCTGGGCTCTGAAGACCAGTGGTGGCATTGAGCCAGCTCTTGGAGAGGGCCCTCGCCAGCTGCAGTGTGCCGAGGGCCGGGGTCGTGCAGCAGGAACGAGATTCCTTTTGGGTAGGCAGAGGTGAAGGCCGGCTTAGAGACCACGAAATATGGAAGGAAGGAGAGAAAAGTGTGGGAGGTTTTAGACAAGCCATGTGTTGCCGGCTTACTCGGGGCCAGAGAGCCACACCCAGTGGTCATTTGTCAGTGGACACCTACAGCCACTGTGTATCTGGAGCAAGTGGGGGCAGATGGTCCCTAAGCACCAGTGGCTTCCCATGATTCTGTCTTCTGATGTTTTTGCTCCTCTGCTGTCTCACTCTCTTTTAGTTTTTATGAACTTTTAAAAAATAGGTATTTAGGAGGTTATACTGGACAGGATTTGACTGATTTTTCAGGGATAAGAAAATGCATTATACAGAGCTTTGCAATAAGCGATAGAAATTGTTAAAGCACATCTTTTTCTCTGGGAATACATTTAAAGGTATTCAGCTTTTTGGTTGTCGTCTCCGAGGATTTAACGAGTTATAATATTTACTTTTATTCTTTAATAATTCTCCATCTGTTCCAAGAGTGAGTGCCAAACTGGTCAACTTGGGTCTCCTTCTGAAAGAACCCGACCCCAGGACCAGTTCCTGGGCCCCTCCTGATGCCCGAGACCCCGGTGACGTTTAAGTTCACCAAGTCCTCTTCCTTCATTGTCGCCGATCCTCATGGGGGTGGAGGGAGGGGTGGGCATCCCCTTCACATTCACTGCCACCCGTGAGGTCGGCAGAAGTGGAACTGGCCTGTTTTACACACGGTGGCCTGGCCTCCAGGTTCTTCCTTCAGCCCTGTTAGTGCTGCAGCACTGCAGGGTAAATGTGTCACCCCCTGCGGAGGGGCCTGGTCGGACCCTCACACAGTGGCCTTGCCCGCCGGGGAGACGTAGCCAGCGGGTGGCCCCGGCCTCTGCTGATCGGTGTTTGCTCATCACACTTTCCCTCATGTCTTATCTGGGCCTGTCACAAATCATGTGTCTTCTCCCCTCCCCACCGCCCCCTCCTCTCCCCACTACCCCGTCCCTTTTCCTCTCCCTCTTTCCTTTCTCTCACCCTTGGTTCCCTTTTCTACACTTCCCTCCCCTCGTTGCCCTCTGACCCTCTTCCCCACCCCCTCCTGCGGGGGGAGGGGGGAGAGCGGTGCCTGGTTCTCATCCCCACCCCAAGTGCCCCTGGGCATGAGCTGGCGTGGAATGCACCCACATCTACTTCGCATCTGTGTCTCTTGTCCCTCTGGGTGGCAGCAGCAAGCCTGTCAAGGATGAAAACAAAACAAAACAAAACAATCTGGGCTCAGGCTCTGCAGAGGGTGAAATCAGAGAGTGTCAGCCTCAGGGGACCAGGTCTGATGCTGTGAGGCTTCTAGAAGTGCCCCGCCCCAGCAGGCACACATCTCGGGGGCAGCAAGGGCCCTGGAGCCAGGGCACCTGCCCTTCTCCTCTCTGGGCATCGGTCTCTTGATCCGTAAAACAAGGCTGAGACCACCCGCCTCACCGCGAGCTGGGGTGAGGCGCAGATGAGAAAATGCACGTGGAAACACAGCAAGCGCCAGGCACCCAGCCAGCAGTACACTGTGGTTTCCCACGATGGCCATGCCCAGCGACTTTCCAGCTGCAAGCGGGACCGGATGAAGGTCAGGCTCCCCCAGCTGAAGGGGAAGTTCGCAAAGCAGGCTCCCATCGCTCGTTCGCGGAGCCTCCCGCCGCCGCCGGGGTGTCCAGGGAAGGGCATTTATTCACACTGCTGGGTTCGGCAAACTCTGCCCAGGATGCCTGCTCAGTAGCTTGGGTCACACCGAAAAACTGACGGCCATGTCAGTGTTTCAGAGAAAGGAGGTAGGGCTGACGGGACTGACACAGGCGCCTTGCATGTCCTTTGGGCAGCACAGTGGCCGGAAGGGGCCTCAGCATGGCCGCCCCCGCCCCCAGCCTTTCTAAGGAGAATAGAAATGTGCCCCTTACTTGAGCCCTTGCAGCCGGAATTGCCAGAGAAGCTTTTGTCTGGGGTCCCTGTCCTTTCCTGGGTGTTATTGTAGGCGTGTTTAACCATCTCGTGTACACAAAGGGTGTTTCAAATGACTTTGCTTCTTGTCAGCGCGCCAGGCATAAGGGCTGAGCAAAGTGCACTGCAGTGTGCGTTTTCCCTGGTCCTGCACGGGCTTTAATTCGGGGAGGGTGGGGATCGACTGAAGCAAGAGGGCAAATGTCGACGGGGCGGTACCTGGGCGTGTGCCCATTGGGAGGCACTCTTTCTGAGGGTGCCTGGCGAGGGTGCCTCACGGAGGGCACCTGCTGGGGGAGACTCTGACTTGGAGAAAGTGGGGTGTCAGGGGTGTGGTCAGACTTTGGGCTCCCCTGAGGTCCTTGCAGCCAAGCCAAGGGATAAAGCGGTGTGTGTGTGTGTGTGTGTGTGTGTGTGTGTGTGTGTGTGTGTTGGTGGGGAATTCTTTGCAGTTCTGCTGTTTTACTCAGTCACCACTACCAGCCGGCTTTAAATAGACCGCTGATCACCACTATGCATCGGCTTTAAAAAGTTTTCAAACTTCTCCAGTCATTTTGTTGACCTTTACAACTGTTTAGCCCTGCTCAGTGTAGCCTAGAGTAGGAAGGCAGAAAAAGGGGTGGCAAGGCCTGCAGTGTCCCACGGGCGGCTGAGTGGGGGTGCTTCCTGGCGTTGTGGCAGACAGGCTCTCCCAGCCCACAGGCCTGTGGGGAGGGTGCTGGCCAGGAAGCAGAGGCGGCTCTGCTCCATGTGCTGCTGACCTTGCAGATGCTGGAGCAACTTGGCCTTGGCCTTGGCCTTTGCACACTAGCATTCAGCTCTCCTCTTTCTCGCAGTGACACAAAGTGTCCCCTTTTTACATTATGAGAGAAATGCAGTGACCACGAGAGAATTCTGCCACATTTCCAGTAAGCAGCTAATGCGTACCACCTTTCTGTACACGGCATTCTTCGAGAAACTCTGAGATGAAAAAGAAATGGGTCTGCATGCTGAGGCATAGAAAGAGAAAAGAAAAAGTGTAGGACACGAACATACGTGACTTGAAAGGTTACAGTCTGGATTTTTAAAAGAGTAAACAAAGAAAGAACACTTACTCACCTAAGTCTCCAGGCCCACCTTATTCATTCAGTCTGTAAGGTCATTTATTCATTCACTGAGTGAGGGTTAATTGCATGCCTCTTAGGAGCCGGGCCCTATTTTAGGCATCAGGGGTATAAGGGTGAAAAGGAGGGACAGAGTCCCTGCCCTCCTAGAACTGAGTCTCCGAGAAGTCAGAATTAACACGAGCAGTTTCAGGGGCGTTTCGACATGTCGTGACAGGGCACATCGAGGTCGCCACTAAAGCAGATAAGAAAGCAGCGTTTTGGGACGGCCGCCTGATTTGGAAAGGAGAGTAAAGCTTGACATGATGTAGCTCACATGATGGGGGACATTCCAAGCATGTGGTAGAAACCTGGAGTCAGCACTGTTCTCAGTGTCGTGTGTATCCTTCAGGGTCGGCGGACACCACTGTGGTTGGAGTGAAGGTTTATGCAAAAATCTGTGGATTTTTACCTAAACCTCTCAGCACAGGGCCTGGCATGTCGTGGGTTGGGTCAGTCATCCAATGAGTATCTATCAAGTTATGCTACATGCCAAGAGCTATGCTTGGTACCACAATGGTGAATTTAGGAGACGTATTCCACGCTCTTGGGGAGCATACAGTCTAGTGTGGGAGACAGTTTATACATAAGCAAACCCAAGTAGGCAATTGCACAATTGTAATAAGTGCTGGGCAATGAACGGGTGCAGTGAGAGCAAATAATGGAGGGCGCCTGCTTAGATGGGGTGCTCAGGCCAGGCCACCTGAGGAAGTGACACCGAGGCCCAGACTCGAAGGCTGAGAAGGCGGTAACCATGCCAGTGCAGGAGGAAGAGTGCTGCCTGCAGAGGGCCCAGCACGTGCGAAGGAAAGAACTCGGTGTGCTTAAGAATCTGAAAGGCGTCCAGGGTGCCCGAAGCAGAGCCGGGAGCGGGTGCGTCTCAGGCTGTCTCAGTCTGGCCTGCCCTGAAGAAGGCCTACGAAGGCGGCAAATGATGCAAACAGGGATGTCCAGTGAAAAATCCCCAAGTCGCCAGAACAAAGGTGAGGTGATAATAGCTGGGCAAGGCATTAGATGCTCACTTCAGAGATGACAGTGGTAGGAGAGACTGAGAGAAGTGGAGGGAACTGAGACGTACGTTAGGACTGCTGATGGGGGGACTAGCTGATGCATTCGATGTGGGGGCGGGGGGAGCAAGGGAAGGAAACAGGGGAATCATGGATGGCCCCCCAGTTTCGGTCTTGAGAACTGGTTAGATGGAGTGGGGACAAGGACACGGTCAGATCTGGAAAGGGACTTGCCTTGGGGTCTGTTACGTCAGAGATGCCCGTGAGACATCCAGGTGACGTTGTTGATGAGGAAGCTGTGTGAGGATGGGGAGGATGGAGCTCGAGTTCTAGATGGGGAGTCAGCACAGCCGTCGTATTCACAACCCCGGACCGGATGGGATCCGCGAAGGACAGAGGGTGGAAAAAGAAGCAAAGACAACCCAGGACCCAGCGTAGAAACCCGCCAGAGCTGAGAGTTTACAAAAAGGAGGGAGGAGGCTGGGGAAGAGCCGCCTGAGGTACAAGGGACACCATGAGGACGTGTCCCCACGAAGCCGACAGCGGCATGTGTGCTGGGACGGAGGATGTGACTGACCACCTGTGTTGAACGGTGCTGTGATATTAATAACGGTAAAGAGCAAAGCATCGGATTAGATGTTTGTGGCCTCGAGTAGACTTTTGGTGGGATCGTTTAAAAGCAGAAGCTAGATTGGGGAAAGAGAGGAGCAAATGATACAGGAGGAAGTGGTGGCATCGGAGGGAGGTCACTTTCAATGAATGTCTTTTCCTTCAACATTTTCTTTTCTAAGGTAGAGTTCTTTCTGAAAGGATGGATGATAGAAAGATGGCAAAAGACTTACGACCAGGCTAAGGAATAGAGAATTCATTCGCCAGGTGTGGAGAAGCCATTGGATCACAGGGGCGGGGGATCGGGAAGGTCTAAGGACAGGGTGGTCCGTTTGGCAGGAGTCTGGTGCCAGCAGAGTCATGCCCACCCTTTCCGTTGGATGTGGCTCACTTTGCTTACTTTTTGGCCACAGGCTACATTTTGACCTCAGCAGGAACCACAGTAAATTATGAAGTCGACTGAAAGGAAGATGGGGTGATGTAGAGAGTGAGGGAGTCTGTGTACGGGGGTGACTTCCTGTACTGCAACAGCTTCAGAAGGGAAGTCCGTGGAGCAATGCGCGTCCTGCTGTCAGGGTCACCTTGGTGACGCCACATGTCATGTCATGTGGGCAGTTAAGCGTCTGGAAGACTTTTGATCCACCTAGCTCACTGCGCTAACCACTTTACACAAGCCCTTTCACAACGAAGGAAAAATTTCATACTAGGGGAACTGTGGGTGGGGTATAGCGTCTGAGAATTCTGGAGCTCCAGGATGGGAGAGCACCTTTGCTTTCATCACTGTCCTGTACGGATGAGGGGTCAGATCCAGAGAAATTGCCTGCAGTAAATTGCCATCAGTAAATGCTCATGAAGGGCCTTGCTTGGTTACTCCGTCGTGCCAAACACTGGTCTAAGAGAGCAAGTGAGACCTGCTCACTGCCTTTATGTTTACGTTTCGGTTGGGGACACATTCAGTAGTCACGGCGACAAGGTCACTCAGCTAGGTGGCGGCAGAGCTGGGACCTTCTCTGACACCCGGTCCAGTTTTCTCTCTACTCGGACCGTGTCGACCATGCCCGGCTGGTACTCTCTTCTTGAAAATGGAGTACTGAGCAGCGCAGCACGAAGGAATCCATGACAGTTTGAAAATAAGGGCTTTTCAAAGTCAGTTTGCACATAATTATTTATGTAATAAAAAGTGTCAGCCACATTTTCTCTGTTTAGTCTAAACGTAGATTAGATCTGGCTCATCCCTGAATGCCATCAAAACTTTAGCGTGGAAACAAAGGCATCTTTGTCAATTTCAATTCCAAAACTCCGGGACCTCTTTCAGTAATGAATTAGGGGGGACAGATCACAGTTTTCAGTGTACTTTGTAAATGCTAGCACTTAACGTTAGAGTCCTGTGCCATCTGAAAGCTTTATCGGTGTTGTGCGAGGTGGGGGCATCCATGGTAGTCTGTCCTTGGAGAACTGGGGGGTCATCCTGGGTTTCCAGAGGGGGTGAAGAGGGATGGGGTTGGATGGGGTGGGGACTAGCAAACTGGCTGGCAGTCAGCCGCATCTCACAGAGGCCCCTCCCCAACTGGTTTTGCCCAGCTGTGTGCTGCCTCCTTCAGCCACATTCAGCAGTGGAATCCCCTGAAAGATGAGCTGGAATGGGAATCCGAGATGGGAATCTGGTACGAGAGATGATCCCCGGTCTTGACCCTGGGTTCGTCTAGAGTAGTGATTTTCTGTTTCAGTTGGGGCAGGAGGGGAGGGGAAGATTGTTTATCTCCTTGTTTGTTTATTCATTCACTTATTTATGCAGCCATCAAGCATTTAGTGCCAGGAGCTAAGGCGAGACAGCAAATGATCCCTGTGGATTTTCTAGTCCAGCAGGAAAATAAGTAATTACAAACAGGCTAAGCCTGAGGAACGAGGAAGAAAAAAAAAATGCCACTTTATTTTTAATTTAGCTTTTTCACTTTGCAAGTTTTCCTAAAAAGAGATGGTTACATAAATATGGTGTCTAAAAAATCAAAGTTAACTTAATTTTTTGATGTTTCCCAGTAACTCTTGGTGTGACTGGAGATTGATGCCCCTGAGATTTGCTGATCTAGATGGCACTATTTGCAGGCCGACTTTTGGGTCATGCTCTGGCTGAGAGGAACACAAATAAACATAAGCAGCAAGAACATACAGTGTGCCATGAGCAATCCTGGCCGCCTCTGTTTGGTTTCAGATGATACGTTACGACATTCAGCTGTTCGGCCAGCATTTTATTCTGTATTCAGCTCCCAGCCCGTGCCAGACATTATTCAGGCATTGGGGATAAAATGGTGAGCAGCCAGACGGACATGCTCCTTGCTCTCAGAGAGGAATCGGATCATTATATATTCTTGAGTGTCTGTCCAACTACACCCTGAGGTGGTGCTCGGGAGGGAGGGTACCCATTCCTATGAGAGTCCCTTTGAAAGCGAAATTGACCTAGATTTGGTGATTAGGGGCAGCTGTCCTGAGGAAGCGCCTGAGCAGAAACCTGAAGATGAGTCAGTGAGTACAAGCTAATGAACAAAGGCACGACAGGGTGGGAAGGATGCCCATTCTCGTTTAGACCTGAAAGGGCCCGAAGAGGCATCTTGCCCAACCAACCTCTCCTTTTTCTCTTTATCCTTCCCCTTAGCACTTACCTGGCATCAAATATACCACGAGCAGTACTTCCCAGGGTCTTCCTAGGTTCACATAAACATTCTGACCTGTAAGACTTTTACTGGCTGTAGCTGGCGCCCATCTGCTGGGAAAGTTCTAGAACAGAACCATACATTGCTAATAGGGCAATGTCAGGGATTTCTTTTCTGTGTGAATTGTGCTCTTGGCAGTTCACATGGCCACCCAGGAACTGTTCTCTTTGCCCTCTCCGTGCTCAGGTGCCAGCTCAGGTGCTCGAGAATGAGCTTCACATTGAACAGGTGTTCAGGGACCCCAAAGGGTATGCTCAGTTGTAAGTCGTCTTATTAAAAGACTCCCAAAGCTGTGTTGGCCCCGTCAGATACTTATAGATCCTTCTGGTCCAGATGCAAGTTATCAATCAGGAATCAATCAGAAAAATATTTTCTTTTGCTTATTTTAATTTTTAAATTTATTTTTATTAAATTTATTGGGGGTAACATTGGTTAATAACATTATATCATTTTCAGGTATACAAGATCATAATTTGACATGTGTGTTCTATTGCGTGCTCCCTTCCTGAGGTCTAGTTTCCTTTCGTTATCATATATTTGACTCCCTTTACCCACTTTGCCCTCCCTGCAGGGGTCATTTTTAACATAAGCAATGTTGCCTAGTCACATAACTGACATTTTATCTTCATTAGGTTTCCAGGGAAACAGAACTAGAAAGTTAACCTAAGGTCAGATTCTCAAGCAGAAGAGGAAAGGAATCTGTTAACCCTTTGCCCACCTTGTATTTTATTATTTTTTTTATCTAAATTGTTTTACCATCTGTCTCCCATCACTGGAATGTCAGTTCCACCTGGGCAGGAATTTTTGTCTGTTTTGCCTGGGGAGGGAGCAGTATCTTGAGCAGTGTTTGGTGTGAAGTTGTATGCAGATGTGAATTAATGACTAAGTAATTAATGAGGTGGCTGTGGCTCACAGACGCCTAACAGCTGTGTGTTTTCCTTAACATTAGTTAATGCAGCGTGTCTTTATCGAGAGCCGAGTGACGTTTGTTGAGCACTGTGTCAGGTGCACATGAGGATGAACACCACCACCTGGACTGGAGTCATGAAACGTATCCCTAGATCTTCCTGCATGTGATGTCCTTCTGTGTACAGGGCGGGCAGGGGGCCAGGTATCACATGATTTCCTTCATCTCAGGACAAAAAAAAAAAAAACAACACATTTTCTGGGAAGGTCATAGGGACCTCTGCTTTCTGCCCTCTCTCTGAGGTTGAGGGGTATTCGTAATGGTGGCTTTATTATAAGAAATCCCTTAAGCAGGCCCTGGCAGACTCTCCCTTCTGAGCAGCTCCTAGCGTGGTGGCGTTTGGGTGCCTGTAGGCCTCCTTAAGCCTGCTGTGTATGCATCTAGGTGGGATGCCAGGGTTCCCACAGCAGGAGAGAGAATAGAATGAGCGTCTTCCATGGTTTTAAAAAACATGTAGCTCTTCAAGTCGAAACCTCGCGGGGTGAAGTCAGACACAGAAGCAGGTGAGCGTGTTTCAGGGTGGCCTTTGTAGGCAGCCCCTCGAGGGGAGAACCGTGAAATGGTGTGTGTGGGGTGGGAAAGAGGAATTCACATCCTGTCTGGGCAGGGAGAAAGCCAGAATCCCCCCCGGAGCCCCTCGGACTGCGGGGAGCTTTCTTGGTTAGTGACCTCTGCGATGCAGAGCAGGTCCCACTGTGTCTGCCTCGGAAAGTGGGGTGGCCTGGAAGGACAGTGTGGGGAAGGCATGCAGCACCCCTGTTCTGGCTCTTGGTTAACCTCCTCCTTCCCTTTTCCGCTTTAGGTGCCAAACACATTAATATTTTACACAAGGGTGGGGCAACATACTTTTCAAGGGATACTTCCTACCTGTTCTTTTTAAGTCATCTTTTTTTTCTTCACTTTTTTCTTTCTTTCTTTCTTTCTTTCTTTCTTTTTCTTTCTTTCTTTCTTTCTTTCTTTCTCTTTTCTTTCTTTCTTTTTTCTTTCTCTTTTCTTTCTTTCTTTCTTTCTCTTTTCTTTCTTTTTTTCTTTCTCTTTTCTTTTATTTCTTTTTCTTTTCTTTCTTTTCTTTCTTTTCTTTCTTTTTCTTTTCTTTCTTTTCTTTCTTTTCTTTCTTTCTTTTTCTTTTCTTTCTTTTCTTTCCCTTTCTTTCTTCCTTTCCTTTCCTTTCCTTTCCTTTCCTTTCCTTTCCTTTCCTTTCCTTTCCTTTCCTTTCCTTTCCTTTCCTTTCCTTTCCTTTCCTTTCCTTTCCTTTCCTTTCCTTTCCTTTCCTTTCCTTTCCTTTCCTTTCCTTTCCTTTCTTTCTGTTATTTCTTTTCTTTCTTTCCTTTCTTTCCTTCCTTGCTTTTTTCCCCAGAGGTATTTTTAGTCAACTCTTAGAGTTGCAGAAAGAGATTGAGCTAAAGCCCAGAAAATGACTGGGACATCTTCAGAGAATTTCTGATTTTTCTTAGGGAATACTAGACCCTTCTATCGAAAATGAGAGAGGCTCTAACGTTTTCTTACAAAATACCTGCCTTTTAGATCTGTATGGCCATATCTGCCATAGATCTCTACATCAATAAGGAAATCTACAATATAGTTGTATGTTCTCATAGCAAAATCCTGCATTAAATTACAAGATTAAAAAAATTAATGCATCATTTTTTTTCAATTGATCTTGGGTTTCTCCACCTTCTTCTCTATTTTAGGTTTGAATCTTTATTTTATTCACAAGAGACTTTGGTGATAATTCTATGCACTGTACCTTTCTTCTGCCGGCTCCCCTTTCTGCATCCTGCCTCTCTGCTGGCAAGTGCTCGGTTGATGGGTATGCTAGTTGGTCCTCATTTGAATCCCCCTGGCAAATTAGCATCAGACACAACAATCTCTGCATGCTAGAAACTGGCAGTTAACATATCAGGAAGAATCCAGTGCTGCGCTTCTTCTGAAAAATACCGAGAAAAACTCATTAGTCAGACTTGGTAAAACCTCTGAATTACAGATCTTTCAAAAAGATGCAGTTTTATTTCTTCCAAGTACATTTTGAACTAGTTAACGAAACAACTATTGCCTACTCAATTCTATGAATGTTTCTTGAGAGCCTGTGAGGCGCCAATCGCTAGGGTGAGCTCTGGAGATTTGAGACGAATAAAAAATTTTCTTTGACCTCATGGGGAAGACAAGGACGTCAACAAATAATTATAACACCTGGTGAAAAGCACTATAATGAAGGATGAGCTGGGGGAGGAGGTGGGAGGAAGAGCAGGAGGAAGAAGCCACCTGCTTTGGGTGAGTTCTTCAACTTTCTTAGAAAAATTGACATTTGAACTTGGTCTTCGAGGGAGGGGTGAGATTTACCCTCTGACAAGGGTAATAAGCTTTCCCTATTTGAGTCAGCATTGTCTAGTGGCTAAAGAGCGCTGGCTCTGGTCCAGCTGCCTGGGTTTGAATCCTCCCTCTTACGTTTACTCTTTGCCGGCACTGTGGGCTTGGCACGTTACTTAGCCTCTCTGGGCTTCAGTTTTCTCATTCGTAAACTGGGAGTAATAATAGAATCTACTTCATAGTGCTGTTGGGTGTATCGAGCGAGTTAGTAATTATGGTGTGCTTGGACAGTGCATGGCACATGGTAAGCACTATCTATGGGCTGGACAAAGAAATAAATAAAACCCTGCAGAGTGAAGGGTTTGCCAGCTCCCTAGAGGGAAAGGTAAGACTTGGCAGCTGAGAAATCTGGGAAGATGATAACAGTGGCAACGTAGTTTTTGGGTCTTCTCGTATATCCACAAAAAAGAGACACAGTAACCAAATAGGAAAACCAAAAACTCATGGGCAACATTTACAACCAAACGAGATGACAAGGTATACTCATGAACCCCAAAGTACAGGCTGATGGGGATGAACTACCAATAGCTATGGACTAGCGTTTGTGTGGGTGAGGGCAGATGGAAGCACTGGAGCATCTGATAAACCTGAGAACAGGTGACCCCTAAAATAGCCAGCAAGCATTTATTGGAAAGCTTTTCTAGCTGTTTGAGATTAGCAGCTGAAAATGAGAGGGTTTTGCCAAGGTAGGTCTGTGGGGCTGGAGTGGGCTGGCCTTTCTGAAGACTTGAAACTGACCCAGTAGGGTTCTTTGCTGGGACTGGGTCCCACAGGGAGGGGAAACTGCTAAGAATGGAATAAAAATTCCCCTAGAAGTGACACAAGAAGCAAAATAAGGAAAAGGTAAGAGATAAAAGTGGGGAAGAGGGAGATAGCCAGGAATTATCATAAAGCGAGATGCTATTTTTTTAGCAGCTTTAAGTATAATTTATATATCTAAAATTCACCTGTTGTAAATATACAGTTTAATTTTTAATAAATATATACAACAGTGCAGTCATCAGCACAATTCAGCTTTAGAACATTTTCCGTCACCCTAAAGCAGCGGTCCCCAACCTTTTTGGCACCAGGGACCGGTGCTTTTGTGAGAATCTAAAGCCTGATGGTCTGAGGTGGAGCTGAGGCGGTGATGCCAGCGCTGGGGAGTGGCTTCAGATACAGATGAAGCTTCACCTGCTCACCCGCCACTCACCTCCTGCTGTGCGGCCCGGTTCCTAATAGGCCACAGGCTGGTACTGGTCTGTGGCCCAAGGGTTGGGGACCCCTGACCTAAAGAGTTCTTTATGCCTATTTGCAATCAGACCCCACTCTCACCCCAACCCCAGGCGACTACGTATCTGTTATTTGTCTCTGTAGACATGTCTTTTCTAGAAATTTTCCATAAATAGAATCATAGACTATGTAGTCTTTTGTGTCTTACTTCTTTCATTTCATATAATGTTTTTGAGGTTCGCCCACATGTAGCATGTGTCAGTAGGTCATTGCTTTCTCTCTTTTTTTTTCACCACGTAGTTAAGCTATCGAGTGGATATGCTGCATTTTGTTCATCCATTCACCATGTGACGAACATTTGGATTGTTGACAGTTTTTGGCTGTTATGACTGATGCTGCTACAAACACTCATGAATAGATCTTTCTGTGGACTTTTAAGATGTAGATTCAAAGGAGTAGAATCGATGGGTCATATGATAAGTTTGTTTAACTTTTTAAAAAATTGCCAAGCTATTTTCCAAGTGGCCATACCATGCATTCTGCATTCCTACCAGTGGCGTGTGAGAGTTCCAGTCTCTTTGCATTCTCTTCAGCCCTTGGTTTGTCGGTTTTTAGGTTGGAGCCAGTCTAGTGGGTGCGTAGTGGTATCTCATTGTAATTTTAATTTGCATTTCCCTGATGATGTCCAGCAGCTTCTAACTGCTAACGATGCAAGTTAGCTATTCTTACATCTTCTGCGGCAAAACATTTATTCAAATATTTTCCCTGTTTTCAGTTGGGTTGTCTTCTTATTATCAAGTTAGAAGAGTTCTTTATATATTCTCAATAAAAGTCTTTTATCAGATATATAACTTGCAGATATTTTCTGCCACTCTGTGGCTTGTATTCATTTTTAAAATAATGTCATTTAAAGAGGAAAAGTTAGTTTTAATCAATTTTATCAATTTATCAATTTTATAATTTTTTCAATTTTTGTTTGTATGTATCATCCTTTTGGTGTCATCAAATCTAAGAAATTTTTGCCTAATCTAACTAAGACCACAAAGATTTTCTTCTTTTTTGTCCCAGGAGTTTTATAATTTTAGCTTTTACATGTAGGTCTCTAATCAATTTTAAGTTAACATTTGTGTATGGTGTGAGTTAAGGGTCTGAGTTCATTTTTTTTTTTTTTTTTGCATCTAGATATCCAGTTTTCTAAGCACCATTGGTTGAAAAGTTTACTCTTTTCCAATTAAATTGCCTTGACAGTTTAGTAAAAAATTAATTAATTGAACATAAATGTACAAGTTTTATTTCTGGAGTCTCTATTTTGTTTTTGATTTATTTGTCTACCGTTGAGCCACTATCGTACTGTCTTGAATATATAGCTTTATTGCACGTTTCAAAATTAGGTAATTTAAGCTCTCTAACTTTCGTTCTTTTCAAAATTATTTTGGCTGTTTTCAGTCCTTGACATTTCCATACAAGTTTTAGAATCAGCTTGTCAATCTCTACCAGAAAAGCCTGCCAGGGTTTTGATAAGGATTGCAGTGAATCTCTAGATCAATTTAGGGAGAATTGCCATATTAACAATAGTGAATCTTCCAATCGAATGTCTCCCCATTTATTTAAGTCTAATTTAATTTCTCTCAAAAATGTTTTATAGCTTTTATTGCACAAAAATTTTTTAATTAAAAAATTTTTCTAGAAATTTTATTTATTTTTATGCTATTGTTAATGAAATTGTTTTCTTAATTTTATTTTCATATTATTCTTTGCTTTCATATAGAAATACTGTTGATTTTTATACATATATTTTGCAACCTTGCTAAACATTGATTAGTTCTTGTAATTTTTAGTGGATTACTTAGGATTTTTTACACATAGGATCATGTCATCTGTGAATAAAAACAGTTTTACTTTCTCCTTTCCAAATCATTTGTCTTTTATTTCTATTTATGGTCCGATTGTACTTTCAAGAACCTCCAATACAATGTTGGCTGAAAGAGATAAGAGCAGACATCTTTATCTCATTCCTGCCTGATCTCAGGGAGAAAGCATTCCATCTTTCACCATTAAATAAGATGTTAGCTGTAGGTTTTTCATAGACCCCTCTTTGTCTCTTGTAATACTTCTTCACTTAAAACCTGTCTCATCTGACATTACACTAGCCATTCTACCTGTCTTGCAGTTACTGTTTACACGGTATATCTTTTTTATTCTTTTACTTTCAGCCTATTTGTGTCTTTGAATAAAACACCTCTTGTCTATCTCTTACAGATTGCATGTAGTTGGATTTTGCTATTTTATCCAGTATAAATTTTTTTTTACCATTTGATTGGAGTGTTCATTCACATTTAATGTAACTATTGATATAGTTGGATTATGTCTTCGATTTTGATTTGTTTTTTTATGTCTCATGTCTTTTTAAAATTCTTTGTTCTTCACTATTGCCCTTTTTTGTGTTAATATTTTTTAGTATTACCATTTAATTCCTCTGTTGGTTTTTTGGCTTATTTTTTTTTGTAAAATTTTATGGTGATTTTCCATGAATTAAAATATACACCTTAAATTATTACACTATACATCTTAAATGATCACAATCTACCTCAGGTTGATACTGACTTATTTCAGTAAAATGTACAACTTAGCTCTAATACAGCTTCATTTTCTCCCTTTCATGTACTATCAATGTTGCTATGTGTTATAAACACCACCAGGCAGTATAATAATTATGTCCTTATGTAATCTTATTTTTTATAGAAATTTTAAAAAGATTTGAAAATATATTTATACAATATTTTATATTAACCCACATATTGATATTTTTAGCAACCTTACTAATGATTACTGTGGGTTCAGATTGCCCTCTGTTGTCATTCTCTTGTAGTATGAAGGACTTCCTTTAAAATTTTATATTGCGCATGTCTGCTAGTTATGAATTCTCTCGCTTTTTGATTGTCTGGGAATGTCTTTAGTTTGCCCTCATTTTTAATGACAGTTTTACTGTATATAGAATGTGTGATGACGGTTGTTTTTTCTTTCAGCACTTTGGATATATCTTCCACTATATCTGAGAAGTCACTGTTAGTCTCATTGTTCCCTGTATGTGATTATTTTCCAATTGTTACTTTCAAGATTTTTTTCTTTGTCTTTCAGCAGTTTTATAATTTCGTGTCTCTGTTTTTCTTCAGTCTTTTTTTCCTCTCTGTTCTCTGGGTTGGATAATTTAAATTTATTTACCTTTAAGTTCAGTGATTTTTTTTCTGCTCTTTCAAAAGTTACTGTTGAAGCCATGTAGGGAATTTTTAATTTAAGTTATGCTTTTTAACTCTAAAGTCTCAATTTGGTTAAATAGTTTCTGTTTCTCTGTTGAGATTCCCTATTTGTTTGGTCATTATCATCTAATTTTTTTTTAATCATTAAACGTAGTTTCTGTTAATTCTTTGATCATAATTACAATAGCTTTTTTGCTAAATCCAACATGTAGGCCCATTCAGAGTGAGTTTGTACTGACTATTCTTTTTTCTGAGCATAGATTATGCTTCCCCATTTCTTTGCATGTCTCGTAACAAAATATAGTACAATCATGAATTTAAAAATAGAATGCTGATAGTATGTGCAGAAGATAAGTTTTTCAAATTTTCAGTAATCATAACAATAATGGTATTATTAGTATTGCTATTCAGAAATATTTTGAGTAAAATAGAATAAAGCGAATGAATACTTATGGAATGTTCTAATTCCATTATCCCCTGTGTCTTTGAGAATCAAGATTCTTACAGAAGAAAGGCAAAATAGATTTAAGGTAGAAGAAATCAAGGAAAAACTCTCGATGTCCTCAATTTGAATGACTGAATTGGAACTATCAGTATGAAATCATGAGGTATCTGTGTGTATCTGAATATGTATATATGTGTGCATGTATGTATATGTACACAGATATAAATGTATACATGTATATGTGAGTGTGTGTGTGTATGAGAGAGAGAGAGAGAGAGAGAGAGAGAGAGAGAGAGAGAGAGAGAGAGAGAGAGAGAGAAAAGGAAGAAAGGAAGGGAAGAGAGGGGAGGGGAGGTCTGGCTTAGTGAATGACCCCGTGGCAGTGAATATCTCTAGTGCTTAGGTTGGGATCTTGAAGTATCATTTTCAAATGAGAGAAACCTCATTCCAGTTCTGGAACAGGAAGTAAATAAGATAAGCCTGGAATATCTTTACATACCAGATTGCAAGGAAACTATAAAAAAAATTTCTAGGGTCATGTTAAAAACATTCAGGCCAAATATCGGACAATTTGAGTTCCAAGAAGGGTCAAAATTGCAACAGACTCATCAAATACGTTTAAATTCATGAGTTCTAATTCAGTATCTAGCAAAATAAACAAAAAAGAAAGAACCAAACACTTATCCTGCCTTAATATATGAACTGGAAAACCAAATATTAGATAAAAGGAAACACCTACCTCTAAAATTATTCCAGCTAATAAGTGAAAATGCAGTAAAGAATTAGAATGTCACCTTTTCGTAAACTCCCAGTGAATGAATGTATCTAACTGCTGAGCATCAAGAACTGCTGGGATAAAAAAAAAAGTGACACCCAGACACGGAATGCCTCCCGATAAAAGGGTATGTCACTGGCAAAGTCTTGCAAAGGGATTGAACCTGAATTAGTCACACCTTGAAATCCAGCTGCCAATTGAAAGAAATACAGAAAACAGGGATACATCAGATTATACCAGGGCTGTGCAGTTTTCCATCCAGTGAGAATTTGGGTCAAACAGTTCAGGTTCTTTAACAGATACATTGTAAGGGAAAGAAAGAGGTCTAAAAAACTGTAGATTAAGAGAGAGATTAAAGACTCATCAAATAAGAAAAAGGTGGCAAGACTAAACTATAGTGTAGGAATGTACACCAGAGTGATTAAGACATAAGGACATGGAATGAAGCAGTTACTGTAGAAGTCAGGGTAGCAGTTACTTTTGGATGGAGGGAGGGGCCTGTTAGTTGGGATGGGGGGAATGACAATGGTCTTTCTTTTTTCTTTTTTTTTTTACTTGGATGGTGGTTACAGGATATTTGCCGTATAACAATCCTCCAAGCAACATCTTTGTTTCATATGGCTTTCTGTATCTATATTTTACACAATAAAGAAATTAAGAAAGAATGAGAAAGGGGCAATAAAAGACAGGATAGAGCAGTACCCAGCAGAGGGCAGGGTTGGGGTCCCTGCACTGGGAATCATGAGGCTGGGGTTCTGGTCTTGGTCCCGCTACTGAGTATTCATGGGGCTGTTGGGAAGGCCTCTCCCTTTGCATCTCTGGACTCAGTTTCCCTCTCTGTCACCTGAAGATGATCAAGTTCAGCCGGCCTCATGAGGTTGGTGGGAGAACCATGTGGAATGATAGGCTGGGAGGTGGCACCTCAGAAGATGACGATGATGAGGGCACCATTCACTGAGCAATGATGGCTGCTTCATGGAACCCTCACAACAGCCCCGTGAGCAGTAGCTGTACAGCTGGGTCTTATGCTGAGCTAGTACGTGAGGACCCAGGCCCGGTCCTGAAGGAGCAGAAAGTCTGAGAGGGGCTTCAGAACAGCTTAGTCCCCTGAGCAAATTAAATATTCCCCTCACAGAGCACATTCGCCCTGCTAATGTGCTTGGCAAAGCTTTTTTTTTCCTGTACATGGTGCAGAGGTACAGTTGAGCTCACCATCTAGTGAGGGGTTGGGAATTTTGACTGGGAATGGCCACATATAGGTGTTACACGACGAAAGAATGTAACATAGAAGCTCGTCCTGATGACTCGCCTCGGACAGACCCATTTCTGTATTGTCATCATTTTATCAGGGTCAGTCTCTTTGTCTTCAGAGTTCTGTTCCCACTGTGAAGCTTAGACCACTCGACAGACATTTCCTGCTGTCCCTTCGTCATCCACCCCCACTGGAAGGGGCCACGAATCCCGTCCCTTCTTTAGAACCAAGTGCATCCAGGTAGAGGCTTCACCTGGCCCTTGCTTCTTCCATCCTCCTCTGCTTCTCTCCTGCCTCTGTGATGCTTTCGTTTTGGTGTCATGGGAGTTAGTTACAGTTTCCAGTCTGTTTGTGGGCTTCTGCATGACAGAGGTCATCTTCAGCTTTTCTGGGCACTGGGACCAGATCGGGCCTGGATTCTAATACCAGTTCTTCTGTTTGTGGGCCATACGATGATCACTGGCACGTTACATAATTTCTCTGAGCCTTTGTTCCCTCATGTATAAAGCTGCAGAAGGTGCTAAGTTAATACTTGTTAGCTGAGAAGAAAATTTTGACATAGTGTATAATAGAAACCAGTTCTGATTTTGTACTATTTTCTACTAAACCAAAGGTACATAAACATACCAGTGGTTGCTTTTGGCTTTTACTCAATAAATGTTTATCTGTGGGACGGAGGGCCAGATGGTGAGTGGTGGGAGGTAGCGGATGGCTGGGGAGTGGGATGATTAACATGAATTTGAGCACTGGGCCAGGAACTTGAGAGGGGTCCTCTTGTTCAGGCATCAGGTGTAGGTATTAGCCCCATTGTATAGAAGAGTCAACAGGCACAGGTGAGTCGTGCTGCCCGAGCTCTTACCTTCTCAGTGAGTGCCAAGCATCAGGTGGCTTTCCCCTTTGTCACATTTCCAGATGTCTCCCATTTCATTCTCCCTTTTCTCCTCCTCATGATCGTTCTCAGTCTTTGCCCCTTTTGTCTTTTTTTATCCCCAACTTATTAGCCTTTCCCAGGCCCAACCAAGTTACCTGGCACGACCCATGAGAACGTGTGAGAATCCCAAATGGTCCTGTGCTGCCCCAAAATGAGCAATACCACCTAATTTCCCCAGGAAAAAGACCGGAGGCTTTTATTTACCGATTTGGTGGCAAAGCCCCTTCTTTCCCTAGTTGAGTGCATCTGGCCTGGTTTCGAACAGGACACCTGGGGCCAGCCTGGGGCCTGGGCTCCGCCCTCAGGGTGCTGCCACCTCCTGTCCACTGTCCACGGCCATTTGGGCCGCTGACCCCTCCCTGTATGTTTAAAGTTCTTTTTTTTTTTTTTTTAACTGAGTCCCTCAGATTTTTTTCTCACTAGTCATAGCCTTTGAAATATTGTCCCCGGAGATTGTTTTAGAAATGCAATTCTCCTGTTTTCCGCTCATTGAAAGGGACGTGAACATTGTGCTCTCAGCCTTGCACTTGACTTTCAGCGTGAATCTCGTGTCCGCCCCTTGATGTCCCTTCTGCCTTCCTCCCTCTCCACAGCCGGGTTGGCTGGAGGAACAGGACAGTCATGAGTCCTTTTATCTGTGCCACTTAGAATTGATTAATGTTCGAAGTCATGTCTCCCTCCTAGATGGTCTTCCGTATACTTTGTTTTTGACTTTTAAAATGAACATTGAATTTGCCTGGTGCTCATCAGTGTTCCATGTAACGGACTGTGTCCCTTCTTGCAAAGCAGGTCATGCGGAGCCCCAGCCGCTCCTGCTCCCCACGTGCTAACTCCACCTGTGTTCCGGCTGAGGCTGGATCCTCAGTGGAAGTAAATTACGTTGGTGCTTAGCTTTTCTCCTGTCAGCGTGGTATTACACTTCAGACCGCCCAGACCACCGATCGGAGCCACTAAACCGCCGCTAGTAGCTCAGCCACCCACGTTCACATTTTTGAGTGTGGCCAGGCCCTTGTTGATTGATTCAGAACAGTCTCCACATGTGAGCTGTATCAGCCGAGGTAGAACAAGAAAGATTCGAGTGGCAACACTCTCTGTTCCTCTAATTCGTCCATGTTGCAAGTGTCCCCGCCCCTCCCCCGGTGGCCTTTGATGGAGACTCTGCGCTCCTCCCCATGGACACCAGGGGACACTGTTGGGAGGGGTCACCATCATTTCCTGGGAGAGTGACCACAGAGCCCCAGAGGAGGAGCTTCTTTCTGTCCTCCCCTGATGCCAGTTGTCTTTGGTCATTGACGGCATGGTCAGCTGTCAATCAATAGCAAAGTGAATGAAAAGATCCAACTGGGGGAATATCTTTTTTATTCTCCAAAATTAAATGACTTCAAAGAAGTAAAACAGACTTTCATGTGTGGTAAGTCGACAGGAAGGTAGTTTCTAGAATTCCAGACCTGTTTTGAGTGGTGGCAGATAATAAGGATAAACGGTAGTGATAACAGTGAACCCTGGAAATGCACTTTATAACTAATTTAATTCTCACAACCCACCTACGAGGTAGATACATTTGTTATCGTCATTTTACAGATGAAGGAACTGGGGCGTGGACATTCTCCCGAGGTCAACAGCTAGTGAGTTGCAGAGGTTGGATCCGAGCCCATAGAGTCTGGCTCCAAAGTCCCTGTCCTAATTTGTCTCTGAGTTTAAATACATAGATAAGGATATGGACTTCCAGGTGGACACTTTGAAGAGCAATCCTTGCATGTCAGGTACTGGTTCTCTTGTTGGCAGTATTCTCGTACAAGTTCACGAGGACGCGCGTTTGTGGCAGGCTCACGATTGCATCTGCTGTGCACAGTAGGCCCTCAACATACGCATCCGCTGTGCACAGTAGGCCCTCGACATACGCATCCACTGTGCACAGTAGGCCCTCAACATACACATTCACTGTGCACAGTAGGCCCTTGACATACGCATTCGCTGTGCACAGTAGGCCCTCGACATACACACCCGCTGTGCACAGTAGGCCCTTGACATACGCTTTTTGAATGAGGATTGATTTCGTGTTGCTCATTCCCAGAGGCTAGGAAGGGAGAAGGACATGAGATGGGACAAGCCTGTCCATATTTCTGAGTTTCCTCAGAGACGCAGGGTTTGAGCAAGTGGGAAGGAACAGCTAGAAGGGCGAATTGTTCTTTCACCTGAGATCTCAAAGCAGTTTGTCCAGTGTTTTTCTATAGGCCTCCAGCATGCCATGTCAGAAGGGCCTATCAGCACGTCCCCGCTGTGACTCTGAGAAGGGTCTCTGTGCCTTGTCTGACTTGAACCCCTGCTGCCTGGCACCTAGTGCCTGCTCATTATGCTGCCCGCTGCCTGGCTGGCTGACCAAAACACCGCATTTTCTCTGCTTTTGTCGTGAGAAGCCTCAGTTGCTGAGGTTGTCAAAAAAAAAAATGTTGTTAAGCCTAGGTTTGAGATGAGACTTCCGGAAGCTTCGCCTGCTTATTCGCATCCCAGCGTGGATGGTCATCACACCCTCCATCACCGTATCTAGGTTGCAGCTGGCTTGCTTCGATGATTGGAGAGTCCTTTGCTAATGAGGCCAAGGTTGTGGGTTTGAACCCTGGCCCCTGACTGCAGCAGGCCATCTGTCCTCACAAATGCATGTCATTGGATATGAGGCAAAGGGTGTGCACAGAGGGAACAGAAGCCGGAATCCATTCTGGGAAAAACAGCTCCCTGACAGCCGGCCAGAAGTGTCCTTTCGGTCTGTGAGGGGTGTCTTTTTCCTCTTCCACTGTCCAGATCTGGACGTCTGGCTTCGACTGCAGACTTTTCCAAACAGACGATACTAATAGTTACACAGATGAAAGGGGAACTGTCCCCAAGCCTGAGAACTGAGAACTGCGTGACGTATTTCTGGGTGTTTAGGGTTATGGCGTTGACGGTGTCCAGGGTCC
The DNA here is from genome assembly GCA_004027375.1 of Macroglossus sobrinus. Lineage (NCBI taxonomy): Eukaryota > Metazoa > Chordata > Mammalia > Chiroptera > Pteropodidae > Macroglossus > Macroglossus sobrinus. The sequence goes on along the minus strand of PVKZ01004621.1, from coordinate 30,274 downwards.
CCATGGGCGTAGGTATGTCGTGAAGTAGGAAGTGTCTGCTGCAGACGGAGTTGTCCCTTTTGTAATCAAGAATGCTCTTCTCATCGAGGAGAATGAGAAAGGATTTCAGAACATAAGATTGTGCTCACTCTTTTCCTTTATTTGGGGGTGGGAGGATGGTGTGGTGCACAGCTTGGTAAGTGTCACTGGGTGTCTGGTCAGCCCTGTGAGGCAGTCAGGACAAGGAGAGGTAGTTACAAAGAGGGCGATCATGGCTTGGCTGGTGGACAGACATAAGTACCAATGAAAAGCAGTGTGTCGAGTGCCGTCTCTGCTCGGAATACGGGGGACCTGTGGGGCGCACCCAGGGTCGGCGCTTCTGTCTTCCCAGAGCAGCTAGGAAAACATTCCCAAGGGTGTTCCCCCTCTGACCTGGGACCTGGAGGAGGACTAAAGGTTCTTTAGGACACTGCAGATGGAGAAAGGAGCATTCGTAAGGCGTACGGGCAGGAAAGTCCCTGACATGCCTGGTAGGTTTCTTAAAAATCTTGAAACACTCGTCATCCACACAGCTGTCCAGAAGCTGTCAGGCCGGGATGTCGCTGGTTACAGGTGTGTCACTGCCCCCGGGGCACCCATGCTACTGAGGGCCACTGAGGGCCTGTGAGATGTACTTCGATGTGCCACCTGCCAGTCCATGTGCAGTGAGAAAGAGGGGACAAGAAACGGCTGGAAAATGTATCTTCTTGTGGTCTTGCTTCATTGGGCTCATCATGGTTCTGAGTTTCATTCATTCAATCAATATCTGCTAAGCCCTTTCTGTATGCCAGCCTATGTTAGCGAAATCGTGGTCCTCAAAACGCTCATGTTCTTATGGGGGATGAAACCATCTAAGTTCCCTGAGGCGGGGAGAGTGTCCCCTTTTTCGCCGGGGCACCCTCAGGATGAGCCTGGGACCTGATACCTAAAGTATCAGTAATCGTTGAAATAACCTACCACTTAGAAGTTTCTGGAGTGCTAATTGGTAAGAAAGAACCTGGAAAAAGCCAAACAATTTCTTAGAAGGTCGACCGTGTTGACTTATCTATAATTGATCTTTAGTTATAAAGTTTTCAACCACTGAGAAGGAACAAAACAATCTTAAACATACTCTAGCAAGATTACCTTTCCCTTACTACCCAGAAATCTGACATCCAATATAAAAAGTAGTTCATTCACATCAGAACTTTGAGTTCACGTCGATAACTAAACTTCGTCGATATGAAGTTTAAGGGTATTGGTGGTCTGGGCCAAACTCTGAGGCCAGAAGAGGATCTGGAAGGCCAAGGCATTTTCCCACCCCACTCCCAAGAAATGGAAAGAGGAATGACAAGACCGTGTCTTGAACCTGCTGTTGAAGCAGCCGCCCATCACGAGGTGACATGGTTCTCAGGCCTCTGAGCTTCTCCCCGACTTGGTTTTCTCTTTCGATGTTGACTTTGGAGCTCTGGCGTCCTTCCCATGTTCATGTCCTCCCCTGGTCTGACAGCACAGGGGCCAAGGAGACAGTGTTAGTGAGCAGAGGATGCAGTTCAGAGTTGTAGAACAGCACAGAGCAAACCCAGGCGCTGCCGGGGGCTTGTACGTTAAGAATGTAAGTTTTAGAGACCAGCCTTCAAAAGTGCTGCTGCAGGGCCCCAGAGGTCAAGAGGGAGGCCAAGTGCTGGTGAGTCAGTGCCCGCCCTGGGTGTCTGCAGGAAGTCATGCGTTTGTACTGACCTAAGGGCCAGCAGACAAGACCTGGGGGTGGGGGTGAGGAACTGAGAAGGAAGACGATGAAACCAGTTAGAAAAGGGAGGAGAGAAGGAAGAAAAATGGGAGTAGGTCAAGGGAGGAGCCGAATGTGTCCCGGTGGAGTGAGTGGGCCGTCCTGTCAAGGACAGAGCAGTAGGTTGCCTGGGTTTGAGCCAGAGCGAGGCGGTGGGAGCCTGGCCTGAGCTCTGCCTGCTGCGTTGGGGACGGGCAGTGACACTGGAGAGTGAACGCAGGGTTTTGCCTGCTCGTCAGGCTGAACAACCATCTGGGGCTCAAAGGACCAGCTTTCTCCTTGGTAAAATAGCTGAGCTGTTTGGGAACCGTTCCACATGGAGGGAGATGCACCCAGCTCAGGAAGCTTGCCAAAGCGAGGTGCAGGAGGTGAACCCCGAGTGCTGACAGCCTGCCAAAGTACCCGCCGCTCGAATGTTGGCAAGAACATTCCTTTTGAGAATAATGAATTCTGACATCACTGCGCTCTCTGTCGAGGGTGCTGAGACGGAATTGGTGACCCCGTGTCGGGGGTCTGTGGAAGCCCTCAGAACCAGGGACATTCCTTGGCTCTGTTCTCTGCATTTTGGAGTGGCATTTTGAAGCAACAGTTCCTTCTAGATATTTAATGGATCTCAACATTTTAAGAATTGACTAATAGTTCAGAGACATAACCGTAATTGTGTGGCTTTTGTCTGTTGGGTTATTTCGTAGCATTTAGAATGTAATTCTTGCAAGTTAATTTCCTTTTTTTTTTCCTTTCTAAATAATTTTTTCTCTGCTGCCAACAGTAAAAGTTATTGGTTGAGTAAAATTATGACTAAAAAAATGTATGAATGGTGTGGGCGTCGAAGAGAGTCGTATGTTTTTGCAATTGGAAATACCTTTTCCTTTTCCTTATCCCCTCCAGTTCCTCCTCCTTTCTGCTGTCAGGTTGGTCTGTGGTTGGACAACTACCTCGTGGTTGGCCTGGTGGTGACACCTGCGTTTGAATAGCATAGCCCCAGGCCGGGCGAGACCTTCTTGGTTACTGTTGATCCTCAGTTTATGAGCAGGATTCTTCCCAGTTTGTGCAAGAATTTGATTCCGAATCCTAAGCTCTCTCCAGAAATAAACTAGAAACAGTTTGAGAAAAACTCGTCCCTGCTTCCAAGGCCGTGTGGGCACTTTGGGAATGAATGTGCCTTTTCGTGTGTGCCATCTTGTCAGTGCCGGGGACTTCCTCCAGCCTCCACCAGAGGGCCTCAGTCCTGCACGGGAGGGACCACCTCCCACCCCCGCGGGGAGGTGACTTTCTCCCTCCATCATTTCTGCATTAAGGCAGCAGGGGCATTGCCCTTGGACACCAGATGCTCCACCTGGGCCAACGGGATTTTCTTCTCAGTCCTTAACCAGTTCCGAGGAGCATCTCATTAGCTGTGATCCCTGGGATGCAGAAAACTTGTGTTACGTAATATATACTAAGTTATTTGCTTATTAATGATACAGAACGTAGACCTGAGCTCTTCCATTCATATTTTGTTCTTTCTTCAAGAGTAGTACTTCGGTTTGAAAACTTACATTTCTTTTGTCCAGGAAAATGATCGAACGTGGTAGAAAGCTCCTGGCTTGCTCTCTCGCTTGGTCTGTGAATCTGAGCAAGCCTTTTCCCTCCTGTGGCACAATGACTAGATGGTGTTGCATCATTTGCAGCCAGAATATTCTGTGCTTCTGTAACTGGATAAGTATCTCCTTCTGCAAGGAGGGTAAAGAGATCTTCTAAAGGACCAATTCCTGTAGCCTTCCCTGAGTTATAATATTTAGATTTGATACTGTTTATTCAAGTCCTAACTTCCACCCTGGTGAATAGCCCTTTAGACCTAGATCTCCAATTATGTCGTCCCAAACTCTCCCCTGTTCAAAATGCCAGTCCTTTTGCACATAGTAGGAGCTTAGTCTGTGATTCTGGAATAAAGTTAGAGTGCTATGTCCTACCCTTCCTTTCGATAGCCGTAGAAATTTCCTCCCCACCCCCATGTTACTTTAGAGAACCGAGCTTCAGTCCAAAGCAAATGTACTTTGTTGCCTGTGAACACGGATCCCATAAAAACAAATGAAGGGGAAAGCAAAGTAGATTGCATGTCCCAGGGCCTATTACCTCATTTTTATTCACGTTCCCTGTTAGATTTCCTTTAGCGCTGCTTAGAGTCCCTGCAGGAGCACAAGCTTCTCTTTTTATGCCACCATCAAGCTTCTGATCCGACATCATCTGATACGTGTGGGCAAGAGGAATGTGGGAATATTTATGTATCTGTGCCAGGAAACCATTATCTTCAAGTTCTGGGGCTCTTCTTGTGAATGAGCATCCAGGGATGTCATGTAGGTATAAGGTACGAATTAATGGCCCTTGTGAGTGCTTGTAACATACAGAACCCACGTCCAGTTTGATTTAATAGTGTTGTGCAATTTAAAATGTCATCCAAGAAGAGAGCCAAATACCTCGAGCATCTGCCGCAGCCCGCGGGGCTGGCTGACAGCTTTGCACCGGCTGACCCGCTCTGCGGCGTTTTGGAAAGACGAGATGTGTTCTAATGAGCAGGTTATAAATATCACCGAGTTATGTCATAGGCGGCAGCAGTGCTCAGTGTAAAAGGACCTGCTGGGAAGCGCTCCCAGCTGAGCAGGCCAGGCAGAGCTTACAGAGAGGACAAATGGGGCCTGGATGTATTGACCAGGACGTTACTAAAGAATTATTTGTCCCTTCATAAAACGTGTCACCAAGCATGTCTTTGCGAGGGGCGTGGGGGCCACGAGATGAGATGTGTTCTGATCACAGCCAGGCGGCTCCGAGTTCCACCTTCACACACTGCCTCGCAGGCGGGGCCTTCGACCCCATGCTCTGTTTGTCATTGCAGTGTTGAGGGGGTGGGGTTTGATGGATTTACTGGACAGTGATTTATGCTCTCAAAGATGCAGGGGTTACTTGGTGGAGCCCTGCATTTTTCATGCTGTTTATCTTTGTCTTGCCCATAAAAATCGCAAGTTATAAGAAGCCTTTACGCGCATCGCAGGCGATGCCTTGTTGATACTCCCATAATCCCTTTGCCACGTACCTGTAAGTGAAAAAAATAGATTTTAGTACCGCTCACCAGAGCAGAAAAGCTACTGAGCCATTGTAAGGCTGAAGACAGACTCTTGCAAGATACCTTGCTGTTTCTCCCCCGTCCCTGGGTGGGGGGGGGGCTTATTTTGTTTTGTCTTCAGAATTGATTTTCTGACTTTTTTTTTCTTTTTTTTTTGAGAAAATTTTGTTGTGGAAGCACAAAAAATAATCCATCCCAGGTCAAAATCTTCAGAGTTGAACAAAGATAGACAGACATGTTCAGAAAAAAAAAAAAAATGTTTGCTGAAAATCGAGCCAACAGCTTTTATGTAGACAAAATGCATTGAAATATGTGTATAAAATATTTAACATTAATACACACCAGATGGAAACCCTGTCAAACTCTGTGCACACAGGAACTTGACAAGAGGAGTTGGGAGATTTAGGGAGCTCCTCAGAGCCGTTGAGACGAGGACAACGCAAAACCTGCGAATGGTAAGTGTGGTTGATGACTTGAGTGAGGCCCAAAGGGCTCGCACTCTCTCTCTCTCTCTCTCTCTCTCTCTCTCTCTCTCTGTCTCTCTCTCTCTCTCTCTCTCTCTCTCGTGTATATGTGTGTGTATACATGTGTATACACACACACACACACATATATGCTTCATTGAGATATAATTTACATAGCATATAATTCACCCACTGACAGTCAGTGGTTTTTAGTATTTTCACAGAAGTGTTCAGCCATCACTGATATTTATTTAATTGCAGAACATTTTCATCACCCCCTGTTCCCCCTGCAAAGAAACTCTGTTCCCATGAGCAGTCAAGCTCCAGTCTCCCTTTTCCTCAGGCCCTGGCAATCACTAACTTAATTTCTGTTTCTCTGGATTTGCCTATTTTGGACATTTCATAGCAATGGGATTATATAATAAGTGGTCTTTTGGTGACGGGCTTCCTTTACTTAGCATAATGTTTTCAAGGTTCATTCACATTGTAGCCTATGTCGGTACTTCTTTCTTTTTGATTACCAAATAATATTTCATTGTGTGGATACAACACATTTTATTTATCCGTTCACCAGTTGATGGACATTTGGGTTGTTTCCACTTTTTGGCTGTTATGGATAATGCTGCTATGGACTTTCTTATGCAAATTCTTATGTAGTACATATGTTCATTTTTCTTGGGTTCATACCTAACAGTGGGATTGCTGGATCATATGATAACTCTATTTTTAACATGTAGTGGAATTTATGGTCTCTTTTCCAAAACAGTGGCGTCATTTTACGTTCCCACTAGTCGTTGTGAGGGTTCCAATTTTTCCACATCCTCTACAACACTTGTTATTGTCTATCTCTTTAGCTATAGCCATCCTCATGGGTGTGAAGTGCTGTCTCATTGTCGTTTTGAATTACATGTCCTTGAACTCTAATGATGTTTGGCATCTTTTCAATTGCTTATCAGTAGTGCTGTCTCCTGAAACATAAGACAAGCATCTTGTAAGGCAGGTAGAATGTAAGCCCTCCCGGATGGCAGCGTGGTGAAAGGGTCATTTGTATGTTAACGAGTCATACCCAAACCCAGATAGAGCAAAGCAGATTCGATTCTGAGGAGAATCTAGTTGTTTGGCTACTTATATCAACTAGAAAACTTAGAAGAAATATACGAAAGCTAGTCAAATAAACTGAAGGGCAGCTTGGTTCTCCTGTTGACTCGAGTTCTCTCTCTTCCTTTTGGATCCTTTCACTTTCCTGTCTGGGAAGATGCCTTGTTTATCTGCCAGAGTTTGCCGTTCAGTGTCATAGCCATTGAGTGTTTTGGTAAATGCCTGGTGTTTACTAGAAGTTAAGCAAATGCCACCTGTCACCATTGGTGTAGCAAATTCATGTAAGATGACAGTGTCTTTTGTCTTTTGTCATCCATGTTGTCATCTTCCCATTCTCATGAATCCTTTAAATCCTGTGGGAGACTATTCAGCTGAGGAAGCCTAATGGATCCCTGTCGTGATAAATGAAGTCGTATTTTCATTTTGGCATCTCTAGAGTTTTAGATCCGGACCCATACAACTCATGGGGCCAGGTGTCTAAGCCATGGGTTTTCCTAGAATTATGGGGACGGGGAGTCAGAGAAGATGAGCAACTTTACACACACACTCCACCAAGAACCCAGTTGGTCTTCAGTATTTATTTATATATCGATGTGATTTAGAGGTGTCTTAAGAAATTCAGACAGAACATTTTGATTTGTAGAGTTCTTTAAGAAAAAAAAACCCTGTAAAATATGGATAAAAATTGTTGCCAAATGTCTTTTCTCTGAAACTGATCTACTCCCAGCGTTCCATAGAACTTTCCAACTGGTCAGTATGAACAGCTTCTTCCAAGATCTGGAAGCACAATGAGAGCAACCGAATATATTGGCAACTGTTCTTGTAATTATTTTAAATGCACATTTAAAAAGCCAATCTTTCAAAATTGCTTAAATATGGAGCATTTGTTCATATTGTTGACTCTCAAAAAATCTATATTGATTCATTAAAGAAATGAATGATTTTTCCTTATTAAAAGGAAATCTTTGGAATCTGCCCACTGCTTACTTCAATGTTATTTTTCAGAATTAGAGAATATCTTCCATTGTAAGATTTATGATTCTTAAATCAATGTATTTGAACTTATTAAAATCCCAAGAGATAGGATTCTAAATAGAGAGAGGTTAGGAAGGGAGAGATTTCTTCAACTTTCTTTTTTTATTTGTTATTTTTATTTTTCTGAGAAGTACAGTGAAAGGCTCCTGCAGGAAATCTGAGTAGACTAGCGCTGCCCCTGGACATTTCAGCTGTTCATTGGTCAGTGTCCACTCTATGTTGTGCTTGAGGTGCAAGTAGACCTTTGGTCTTGGCTGATGATGCTCAAATGACCTAAGTTAAACTGTTTCTGATTCCTTGGGTGCTTAACCGAAGGTATGCATCAGAATTCACGGAAGAACCATGAACAAATACACATTCCATTGCCCAACTTGGAAACACCAGGTGAGGAGGTCTGGGGCAGGACCCGTGAGTCTAATGTTCTAGTTTCTACATTGATTCTTCATTTCCACCCTAGTTGAGAATCACTTCTTGGGCCTTATGTACTGGTATCTTGGTTATTACTAGACATCAGAAAGCTTCTTTAGCCAATGGCATTCACAAGACAGTGTCTTCCAGCAGCCTTAATACCTATTTGTTCATATTGGTTGACTCTCAAAAATCTATATTGATTCATTAAAGAAATGAATGACTCTTTTTAGATGAACTGTTAATTGCAAATTTGTGATATGCCTATGAGATGGAAAATTTGCTTTGTAAAACTCAGTCTGGCGTGAGACCATAGCAGAGAAGGATTTAAAAGTACATTTATAGCAACCCCTCGCCTAGACAAATACTCCAAAGAATTGAAAGCAGGTGTTCAAACATTCAAACAAAAACTTGTATGTGAATGTTCATAGCAACCATATTCACAATAGCCAAAAGGTGGAAAGAGCCCAAATGTCTATCAACTGATGACTAGATAAGCAAAATGTGGTCAAGCCATACAACAAAATATCATTCAGCCATAAAAAGGAATGAATTTCTGATACATGCTACACATGGATGAAACTGGAAAGCATTTTGCTAAGTGAAAGAAGCCAAACACAAAAAGGCCACACATTATATGATTCCATTTATATGACTTACCCAAAGAAGGCAAATCTACGTAGACAGAAAGTAGAGTAGTGTTTCCCAGGTCTGGGAGGAGGGGGCATGGGGCATGACTATTCAAGAGAATATGGGTCTTCCTTTTGGATAATGCAAGAGTTCTGGAACGAGACAGTATTGATGGGTGTACAACATTGTGAATGTACTAGATGCCATTGGCTTCCACACTTTAAATGGTTAAAACGGTGAACTTTATGTTCTGTGGATTTTACCACAATTAAAAAAATACATGCAAAGAGGCGCATTTCAGGACCAAGTTTGTATGTAAACGTTCAAATCTTCTTTCAGGCCCACTTCCCTCCCTTTCTTCCTTTAATTCTAAATTCATTTGATAGTTATCAACAGTTTTTAAGCATTTCAAAGCACTGCAAGCTAAATAAAACTTCAATATAAAAAATAAAGGTATGATAGATTTTAGTGATCTTATTGGTAATTTCTCATATTTAATCTCCTTTTCTAAACTTCATTTGAACTTTCAATGAACACAACCAAATATCCTTTCTAATCAGAAGGGCACTGATGAGGTGACATCTTTATAATATACAGTCACATCAAAACCTCATTTTAAAAGTCTCCTTGGAAGGTGAATACCCTGAGGAAAAATGAGATCTAGCATGAATAGTCTAGTAGTGGACAAGCAAACTGTTTAAGGCAGAAATTTTTATAATATTAGAATTTTTCCATGGCAGGTATACCCAGAAAATGAAGTTCCTTGTTCATTCTTTTTTGCTTTAACATTTTTTTTCTCAGCTATTACGAGTGGAGGTAATTTTTGCTAGTTGATGCCTCCGGCAGAAGTCATTAGCTTATATGACTGTGGTGAGATCAAAATGAAACTATAACGGAAGGTTTAAGAAAACAGTTCGGGAACTGTTTAGGTCCTGGAAATGGTGTTCTTATGAGATCTTTACAGATAGCTCAGTTGGGCATGATAAGATTGATTTAATCTCACATTTATGTAGACATTTAAAGCCATTGGGTCTTACTTGAGAGTAATCAAGAAAATTTGCCTTTACCCAGTGATTATCAGAAACCACTAAGATAGTGATTTGGCTGCACTGAAGTTTCCTTGTGGTGTTTTAAGAGATTTCACATGGATGAAAGCCCAGCAAAGTTCTCCTCTGGAACATATCTATTTAAAAAGGCTCATTCTCAGGGAAGATCAGCATTCTTTGCATCTTGCTAAGAATGCTAAGACCTTATAGAAAACCCTACTGGTTGAAATTTTATTTTGCCACCTCTGGCTGATCATGGGCTAGGTATCCTGAGGTGCAGTACTTCTTTGTTTTCAGAAAGATTTTTTTCTTTTTCCTTCTTCTTTTTTAACCTGTCCTCTTCTTTGTCACTGGAAGATTATGAGGTAAATGAACTGATATGCATCAGTCAACAAAATGGCTCTCCTCCACCCATCATACGTGGTGGTGTGGTTCCAGGCAGTGTTGTTGCAGGGAGTTTGGGAAAGCACAGTCACCTGTGTCTCACTGAGGAGGACGAGGTCCAGATATTTCTTGGGTTTTCACCGTGAGAAAAGAGATGCCTGTCCAGCTTTGAAAAAACGTCTCTCTTGATCAGTAGCCATAGTCCCCACTTTGCCTTCTCTATTGCACAAGACCAGTAAAGACCTCTGGGCTGGCAGGCCCAAGGTGCCCCGAGCATGGGGCTCTCAGGCGCTGAGTGCCAGGGTGGGGCCTTGTAGCATGGTCCCTGGCACTCAAAGAAGGAAGATATTCTCCAAAATCTATAGTAGACATCATCAGTGAAGAGATTTTTTTTTAGGGATAACAGCATCTAGGTTGAATACTGGCTTTTTGCCAAGACTGGGCTTTAGCAGGCATCGCTTGGGAGGTGATGAAAATATTTGTGGTTCACCTATTATTTATAAGGGCTTAATGGAAAGTTTCAGTTGTTTCAGGTATAAAACATGTTTAATGTTCCAGCGTGCACCAGAGGCAGGTGGCCTACGCAGGTCATGAACTTGATTAAAAAAAAATTGTTCAAATACCTTAGTGCATCGTGTCTTCTTTTATGTCATCAATTGATAGAATTTCATAAAAAATTTTTAATTATGAGTTTTGGAATAGTGCCTAGCACAAAGTGATAACTGAGAGATATGTATTAAATGAGTGAATAAATGAATAAATGATACAAAATAGATTCACGGCTATGTCTTTGCTCCTTTGTGTTCCCAGACAATAGCGAGGCAGTTGGCGGAGATCCTGTTGCGGGGTATGTGTGAACAGAGCTACTGGAACCCTCTGGAGGACCCGCCGTGCCAGTCACCTCTGGACGACCCTCTCCGGAAAGGAGCAAACACAAAAACCTACACCCTCACTCGGAAAGCCCGCGTCTACTCAGGAGAGAAGTATGGGAGTTGATGTCCTCATTTATAGATTAGGGGGTGGGAGGAACACTTTAGGAAAATTCAAGGATCAGTAGAAGTGCAAGGGCAGATTTTTTTTTTCCCCCTGAAAAAGAACCAGATGAGCAAGTCTCACTTACCAATTTAAGAGAGAGATAACTCACTACTTTTCACACTTTCAGCAAATATCTGTGCACTAGTGGGCGACATTTTAAGTAGGAAAATGCTCTTATCTCAGCCATCACTCTTGGTCTTTGGGATTCTCATTCCCTTTATTAGAAGAACCCTAGCATTATATAGCAATTAGTGACAAAGCTATTTGTAAGCCAGACTTAACCATTTTCCTTTTCTTCAATTTCTTCATCCTTTTGTTTAAAAAATTGTAAGTGAATTAGCTATAAGAAGATGAATTAAATAATTTGCAAATGATTGGAAAGTGGTGATGTCTCTTTAGAACTTCTTATTTTTTTAAAGGTTTAAATTTGGGACTTGATCAAGAGAAAAATGGACTAGTGAACCATGGTAGTCTCGCATGTGTCTTCCCAGATGAAGGGGAGGAGGAGATGGAGGGAGAGAGACCAGGAGAAGGGCCAGGAGAAGGGAATGATTGCTGGCTCATTCTTAATTCCTCCCGTCAGAGCCTCCACTTCCCACCTTTGCCTGTTCTTACAAGGACAAGGCATGGTGGCTTTTCAGAATTTCTCCATGAAGGAAAAGGGAACATGTATAAATAAATACAGAAACTCTCTCTGGTCATTGTCAAATTGGAAAAATGGCTGAGAGACTGTGGAGGTTGCTGCTTCTGAGGCCCTAGAGAAAGCACTGGTGGATGCGAGGGTGACTAGATCCTTACTACATGTGTGACTTCTGAAAGGGTTTGTTGCATTGCCCAAAGGGACAGCATCTCTGGGGCAGCCACTTCTTAATCCTCTTAAGTTGACCCTAGCATGTCTCCCTCATTGTCTTGTTCGATTTGCATTCCTTGTAAAGATGCGGACAAGTGAGCATATTCTTGCCTTTTTCCCTAGGCGTATTTTAATTTAGTTTTCATCACCCTTTTTCATGGCCTTGTTGAGCCATGAGTTTGCTTAATTCACAGCCTGTGTTTACTTCTTAGTCCTTATCTGAATTGTAGAACATCTGTTATAGCAATTCCCAAACTCTCACTTTAAAAATGCTGACCCCTCTTTATGAACTAAGATTTGAGTTCATTTTTAAGTGATTTTTTTCCCCATGCTTTAGATGCTTCTTAATAAACAGGCATATGAGGTGCTAGGTATATTGAAGAACTCAGTTCCTGCTTCCACCCTGATGAAGGTGGACACATGAGCGGAGCTCTGTGTAAAGAGACACAGAGTCTCTTTGGGTGCTATTCCAAAGTGGCCTCACCCCTTGAAGGCAGAAAAGCTCACAGCATTGGCCACTTCTCTTTTATTTCTCGAACCACTGGACTTGGTCACTCTTCTGACACCAGCTTCCCCATCTGTACAAGGAGACTTACGGAGGCAACAGGCAGATGTAGAAAATGCAGTTACTAGTTAAAGGGAGCATTCCCACACCGGGACCGGTTACCGAGTCACAAGTTTCATTTTACACAGAAACACACAGTTATGTTTTTTTTAACTGTTTTATTGACGTGTAATCCATATGTTATATAATTCACTCATTTAAAGTGTATAAGTCAGTGGTGTTTAATGTAGTCACATAGTTGTACTACAATCAACTTTAGAACATTTTTGTTAGACCCAAAATAAATCCAGCACCCCTTAGCTGTCCCCTATCCCAATTCCTTGCATTATCATATGAATTTTAGAATCAGTTTATTTCTAAAAAAAAAAGAAAAAGCCACTGGGGTTTTGATAGGAATTGCATTGAATCTGTCTTAACAATATTAAGTCTTCCAATCCATGAACATGGAATATCTTTTCATTAATTTAGATTTTCTTTAGTTGCTTTTAACAATTTGTAGTTTTTAGGGTATAATGTTTGTACTTTTTAAAAACTTATTCTTAAGGTTTTTTGGGGGGGTTGTAGGTGGGTGTGTCTTTCTGTGTATGTATGCTATTCTCTTTGATGTTTTTGGGTTGTTTATTGTAAGTATATAGAAAAACAATTGATTTTCTCTGTTATTTTGTATACCACAGTCTTGGCGAATGATTATTAGTCCTAACAATTTTTAGATTCTTTAAGATTTTCTATATACAGGATCATGTCATCTGCAGATAGAGATTAGTTTTACTTCTCCCTTTCTAAACTGTATGCCTTTTATTTCATTTTCTTCCCTAATTGCCCTCCAGTACAATATTGAATAGAAGTGACAAGAGTGGACATCCTTGTCTTGTTCTTGATCTTAGGAAGGGAAAGCATCCAGATTTTCGCCATTAAGTATGACATTAGCTGTGGGTTTTCATTGATGCCCTTTGTCAAGTTGAACAAGGTATTTTCTATTCCTGGTTTGAATATTTTTCATCATAAAGAATGTTTACTTTAGCAAATGCTTTTTCTGCATCTATCGAGACGATCATGTGGATTTTGTCCTTTATTCTCCTGCTGTGATTTATTATACTAACTGATTTTCAGATGTTAAGCCAACCTTACATTCCCGGGTAAATCCCACTGGTCATGGTATATAATCCTTATTATCACTGGGCTTGATTTGCTAGTATTTTGCTGAGGATTTTTAAATCCATATTTATAAAACATGTTGAGCTGCAGTTTTTTTTTTTCTTTGTGTGGTTTTGATATTAGAATAATATTGGCCTCATAGAGCAAATTGGAAAGTATTCTTTCCTCTTCTCATTTTTGAAAGAGTTTGTGGAGAATAGGTGTTAATTATACTCTAAATGTTTGGTAGAATTCACCAGAGAAGCCATTTGGTGCTGGACTTTTGTTTGTGGGGAGGTTTTGACTACTACTTCAATCTCTTGACTTGTTATAGGTTGATTAAGATTTTATATTTCTTCCTGAATCAGTTCTAGTGGTTTTTGTCTTTCTAGATACTTGTCAATTTTATCTGTGTTGGCATACAGTCGTTCACCGTAATACCTTATAATTTTTTTTTATTTCTGTAAGGTTGGTAGTCATGTTCCCTTTTTCATTTCTCATTTTAGTAATTTGGGTCTTCCCTCTCTCTTTTTGGCTCAGTTTAGCAAAAAAGTTAGTCAAGTTTTGTTGATTATTTTGAAGAACGAACTTTCGGTTTTGCTGATTTTTTTTCTATTGTGTATCTACTTTCTATATCATTAATTTCTGCAGTAATCCTATTCCTTCAGTTATCACCATCATATTTTGACTTTCTTGTTTTGCGTGTTCACAACTCTACTTCTGATTTATTAGTAAAGAGAGAAAACCTGTTGAGTTATACTTGTCTTGGAGCTTCCTTATTACCCAGGCAGGACTATCTGATCAATCAATTCTATGGCACAAAAGACGTTATCATCAATTCAGTTATGCTGCTTGAGAGGTGAAAAAAGGAATCCGTAGATAATGAGTAAACCCCATTTTGGTCAGTAGTCCCAAACTGCCCCTCTCCTTAATCTGCTGGGAGAAATATGAGTACAAAGCAATTGTTAGATGGCACAAATCCTTCCAGCTCCAGCAGACCACAAGGACCATTCAGAATAGTTGGTCATAATAGAGTACACCTGAAAAGCCAGCTCTGCCAGAAAGCTCCACTCCCTGTCACTGCGACCTGGATGTGAAGTAGAAATGGAATGCTTATTCTTTCCCCATCTTGAATTTTGAAAGGAAATAAAATGTTGACACTCTTAGATAGAAAAGAGGGGAAGGATCACATGCTGTGGGCCTCTTTTACTTCCTGTCTTCTAGGCCTTTCTGTGAAGAATTTTATTGAATTTTGTTTACCTATTTTTAAGTAAGCTTTTTTATTGACACATACTTTGAAAAAATGTACAAATAAGAAGATAAAACTTGATTAATTTTTACCAAGCGAACACAGCCATATAATTAGCATCAGGATCAAGAAATAGACATTGCTAGAACTCTAAAAGCTCACTTTGTACCTTCCAGGAAGTACTGCCCTCTTCCCAAGGGTGACTCTGTCCCGACTTCTATCACAATAATTAGTCTGGCCCATTTTTGAAGTTTATACAGATGGAACCATGCATTAAGAACTTATTGTTTAATTTATTTTGTCTAACAATATATTTGAGAGATTTACTCATATTTTTGCATGTAGCGGTAGTTTGTCTTTATTGCTGCATAGTATTGCATTTTATTAATATACTCCAAAATACCAGTCTATTGTTCTTGAAGGTTTTTGGTAAGGATAAGGATGCGGTTTAAAGTATAAAGATGAGGGATGTTAGAGGGTCAGACAAATTACTTGATGGTGGAACTGAAGCCATGGGAACAACCAGCTGTGTCACTGGCTGTCACCCTCATCTCTAGTGTACAGGGCCTACCTTCAGCTCATCGTGGAGAAGCCTGTTCCCTCACCAGGGTCCTAGAAGCCCTTGTGTAGGGTGCTGTGCTTTGTGTAATTCACCCAGTTCATCCACAGCACGGCTTGGTGGACTGGGGCTTATCTAAGTGAAAGAAAGGTCTTTCTTTCTTTGTCATGAGGGGATTTAACTGAATGGATTGACAAAAAATGGAAGAACTGTGTAGAGGCCATAGTAATCCTCAGATCAGATCAACGGACCCCTCCCTCATAATCAAGAATCTCTCTTAATGCTTAATTTAAATCATTTTCCTGTCTTGGAACCCTCCTTCTTTCTCACAAACCTGGGACTCACAGCACTTTCTGCCTTGGTGTATGTAACAGACAGTGCATCTTAGGGTGGGAGGGAGCTGGGAATGGCACCATCATTGGCTTTGATTTTTCAGCTCTCATCTGGGTGGCTGTGGTTCAGAGGTGGCTGTATTTCTCCAGGAATTCCCTAGTAGTATCAGAGCCAGGCATATTAAAATGATAAAGACACCATTGCTGGGCCTTGAAGTCGACATTGTCATTTACAAATCAACTTTCTTGTGAGTTGGAGGTGCTCGAGGCCCTCCTTGCACCTAAACAGAGTCTGCTTTGATTCCTGGGTTGGCGCCATTAACCTTTAGGCATCCAACTTGTCATTAGTTGTATCATAGCTAAAGATGACAGAAAGATGAAATGCATTTGGACAAAATTGGATTAATTCCTTTTATGCTATTGTTTCTGCCACATACAGTGACTTTTTTTACATACCTAAGAAAGGGCTATTATTATCTGAGAGCCTTGGCAAGATTGTGATCATTATAAATGAGGATTCTCACCCTTGTTCCCTGTGTTGTCTGTAGAATCAGATAATGAGTTGGTAAATTCATCTAAAGTAGGAAAAGGAGCAACTTGCCTAAAGGGCGGCCAGTGAGCTGATAGCGTGGCCAGAATTAGGGGGCAGCCCTTCCGCTCTTAGCCCAGCAGCACTGGCTCTGCCACCTCCTCCGCCAGCCCACCAGCCAGCTCAGGGGAGCTTGTTCTCACTGTCCTCACTGACCCCTGTTTCCTCTCTGTCCCTTTTTATCCCCCACTCTGCCCTTCAGTCAATTTCCTTTGAATCTAGGGCCCCAGTATTCCAACTTGACAAGGCTAAGGTCTGAGCACCCTATAATCTCCCCTGAGCAAGATCTGGGGCCCCAAGAGGAGAATGTCACACAAGGAAAGCTCCAGCAATTTGGACTGTCCGCCCTGAGCTCTGCACCTCCCCGAACAGGCAATAGGGGAGAAATGGCCAGAAGTGGGTCTAGAGAATCCATAATTACTGAAAGGGGGCATTTCAATGTGTAGGGTTTTTTTTTAAGCATGTGTCTTAAAAACTACCCTTTCTCGCTGCCCCCACCCCCACTCCTTTCTGCTGGCCCTGGGAGCTTTGCAGCTCTCCTGAGTCTTCATCTTGTCTGCCTTGAAAGAAAGGGTAGAGGAAGTGGAATTAAAATCAGTTAATGTGTTACTCCGTTAGCAGCTCTGGTGAAAATAACACAGCCTCACATTTAAGCAGGCTGAACAGCTCAAATGAAATTTGGGGATTATCCATGGATTGAATTGGGTGGTGTTAAGGCACAATTAGTATGAGCTCTCTCTCTCTCTTTGCAATTAGTCTGGATCATGTAGAACTGGCTGGCCATGAACAAAATGGTTAGTGTTACTGCTTTGTTGTAAGATCCCAATTGCAGGTAAGCACAAGCCACGAATTCAGGAAATGATTGCTGAATGGACAGACAGACAGATACACACACACACACAAACACATACACACACACGCATACACGTGCACACAGTCACTCTTAATTCAAAGCCTGTAGGTTCTAGTTGTGACTTTAAGGGCAAAGAAGTATCCCATCTTCTCAAAACCCGCACCATCTCAAGCTTCCTCTTTAAGGAAGTCGCTATGAATTCCAGATCTTGCTCCTGCTTTACAGGCCAGCCTTTTCATAAGGTGTTACCCCTGCAGGAGCAATAGGACCCATCCCTCAGGTGGTTTCCTTCCCTCTGGGAAGTCAGAGTTGTCCAGAGAGTACCAGGCACTGCACTTTTTTCAGTCTGGCTTTTCATGGCCCTTTGATTCCATACAAAAGTTGCCAACACTTCAAAGAGAGCAAGTATTTACGATGATTTGGAAAATATTGTTTTGCCATTTGGTGGGGGGCAGGGGAGGGAATCATCTCATCTCTGAAACGAAAGGATTATAATATTACCTTTGGAAAGATGTAAATTTAGTCTTTATTTAGATATCTCCAAAACATTCAGGTTCTTGTTTTTTCTTTCTTTCTTTTTTCTTTTTATATTTTAACCAAGTTCATTTTATTGCACTCCTCTTTCATTCCATGAAAAAAAGGTTGAGTTTTGGCCCAGTTGGTGATAACACAGTTCTACTCAGAGGATCCTAGAGCTTCAGAACAGGAAACAAAATGCTACAAGTCATTAAAAATTCTCAAAGCACACACACACAAAAATAAGATATAAAGAATGGATGCTGGGGTTGTGTTTGCTTTTTCTTGTTCTCTATTCCAGAGCAACATTGAGCGTAAAAGCTATTTCTTTTAGTCCAAAATGTTAAGGTTCAGCCAAAAATCATAAAACAGATTAATAAGACAGCTAGCTCTTACATACCACCCCATAGTAAAACGTGTATTTAAGGTAACTCACTAAATTCTTACAGTATTCTAGAAATTATTTCAACTCTGAAATTGCTTCCGACTTATTTTACCTAAAGGACAGTATAAGACATAGCAGTCAGCAAAAAAGAGGTAAGAAGAGTACTAGTTACTAAAATGTCTGCAATTTACACCCCTATAATGGGTTTAGGAGAACGCCAGTATTATTTAGATGATGTCAGTTTGTAGCAATCTAAATTTCTGCCTCTGTAATAGGCCTGTATGTTATTTGGGCTTTTAACTTGTTTTTTTTACAGCTTGCCTTCATCCTGCGGCCTGCTATTAACATGCATAGTTAGAATGTATAAGTTTCATAGATTACCATAGAAATAAGCAAATTCATTCAAGTTTCCAGATAATACGTTATTTTTATGGGTTCTATTTAAAAATCTAGAAGCTTTTAGCACACAGTACTGCGCATAGTCAAGGTACTTTGTGTTGTTTTGAAATTGCCGTATATCAAAGTTGACTTTCTTTATACAGCATTTTTTGTCCTCAAGAAAATACCGAAGAAGCCCTGTTGTTATTGCTGATTAGTGAATCTATGGTGAGTAGAATGAGTTTTATTTTTCTTTCCCCTTTTCCTCTAGTCCCTCTTTAGACATGGCTGCTTCATCAATGTGGTGACTCTTTTTCTTGGGAGAAGACTAGAGGGGATACCTGGGTGGGACAAAGCAATAGAGGTTTAAAAGGAGGGATGTTTTTTAATTCTTGGACTGGGTAAAATGTTCTTTGGTTGTCCTGGTGCATGGAATATCTCTTTTCTTAGCAATTAGCAAACATCTGAGTTCGTTCGTGTGTCTACTGAATATTGATTGAACACTAGCACAAGTGTGTACTCTGGGTAAACTACAGGAAAAGTGACCACGAAAAGTACTTTACAAAGAGGAAGAAGCCCCAAAGGGTAACCTTTATGAGCCTTCTCAATTCGCCTTGGTGAGAGGGAGGAGTTGGGTGTATATCACTCGTCATATACATGAACCTCTCGGTTTTGTAGCAGGAGCCTGATGGGATTGCTTCCTCCTCTTACACAGGTCCCTTCCCCAAGCTGCCACCTGTTCCCCAGGCATCGCCCAGTCCCGGGCTGTGAGCGTTTACTCCTCTTACCTGGCTCCGCTGTTCTGAGGGATGTTTTTGCCAGACCGTTAGGTTCCTTTGAAACATTTCTTAGTGTTTGGCCAGGATATCAGGTTTAAGGTCTAGAATTTCATTACTCATCATTTATTGGGTTTCTCTTCTGCGTATTATTAAGCTTGATGGCCCTGGCTTGAACCTTCTGAGGGTAATATGTGTTACAGTAGTTGAAACCTTGGCAAGTCAATGTGTGTGCTGAGCAAATTTCTGGGATTTGGAAGGACCTAGAGGTCCTCACACCCATTCACTTATTTTACAGATGAGAAAACTGAGGCCCAGAGCAGGCAAAGTGGATGCATCACGCAGTGGTCTGCTGCTCTTTCTAGTAGATCGTCTTGCCTCCTCCCATACCTCCCACCCTACCTGGCAGGCGGGTGGAGAAAGGAGGAGTAAAGAGAATCATAACTAAAGCAAGGGAAGGTGTTATCCTTCTTGCTCAAGCATACAGTTTAAATGGCGGTATGAAGTACACTCAGGTGAGAAAGACTTAGAAGTACAGCAGAGTGTAGGAGCAATGGACTCAGTCAGGAAGGACGGCTTTCCTGCCTCCATCTAAAGCTTTGAGTTTTCTCGCTCTGTGAAATGGCCCAGAGATGTTTACAAGAGCAAGACTGCTCAAGTTACCACCTCTCTTTGTTTGGAAGCCCTGTGGCGTCGTTGGCCTTACTTCCTCTGAAGGAAAGAGGTTGCCCCGTTGGCTCGTCCTTCCTTGACTGTCAGCTGGCAACTTTGGACGGTGTCATTTACATTCTCTACGCTGCCTTGGCACGATCGGGGAAGGCATGTATGTAAACACATTGGCACTCGGTGGCATCCAGGGTCTGTTTATCACAGGAGCACATCTCATTGTGCGCTGTCATCAGCCCTCTGATGGCGGCCAGTTCACGTCGGCCTCCCAGCCAGCATTCCCGCGTTCTAAGCTGGACTCCTCACCGCTGGGCAGTTAGGTTCCTTTGGGCAAAGCAGCCTGGTGCGTTATTTTGTAAGAGTTCTGAAAGGGCGGTCGAAAACATCGAGTTCCGTTGTCAGCGCACGCGTTCCGTTTTTGATTTGGAAAGCCTGGCTGCATCTCTGAAATGCTTGCGTCTTGGGAATGGTGCCTCTGTCTCTCCCGAATGACACTCAAGGCTGGGGTCCCTTTGACACAGTCAGATTTGACTTTTCGTGGTGTTTAATTTCCCAAAAGCCTCCTCAGGGGCTGGTGACGTCCAGTGACACCATCAGTAAATAGGAGGGACTGGGCCTCCAACCAAAATGGTGTGTTCTCCCTGTAAATCATGTAATTATATAGGTAGAAATCTAAATTAAATTGCCTTTGGAAGCCTTTCTTTTTTTGTTCCTCGAACCTCTTGATTTTTCATTTTTTAGACAGAAAAATAAAAGGTGCTCAATTCAGAACGGTGTTTGGGAAAATTGTATTCTTCATTGGTTCTGATTTTACCTTAGAAACATAAATTTGTCCTTCGTCTCGCCACCTACAAGAACTCATTTGGAATTGTACTGCTTTCTCACCTCAAATCAAATGAGTTTTCCCCAGGAGAAACGTTATCAGAACTGTATTTTCACATTCAACACTGGTACAGTATTCTGGGATATTTGTTATTTGCGGATCTGTTTGAGCTTCTGTATTGAACCTTTTTAATCAAAAGACACTGGTAGATTTTCTCTAAAATTTTTTTGATAAGAATGCATTTGGCATAACTTGAAAAATTCTCTTAAATAGTATTTTAATTTTGTTCTTTTCCAGGCATTGGTCTCAGTATGGAGCATTTGTATCAAATCAATAAAATTAGACCACTTATAGTAAGCCCTATTTCCCTCAGAGCTTCTTTTGTTGGCTTAAAAGCCATTCCCAATAAGAAAAACTTAGAATAAAATCTTCAAAAGCAGGTTTATTTCCATAAGGGATGAGTCACTTTGTAGGAAGTGGCCTGTCTTACATATTCTTATTTGTCTTTGACATTTAAGAGCAAGAAGTTTTAAAGTAAGCACTGATGGGTGGCTAAATGCCTTGGACTCACATATAAAAAGAAAGTATGTTTTCTCATTAGGGAGAAAGAAGGTGTGTGCGTAGCATTTCCGAATGTCAGGCGGGAAGACATACATCCTCCTGCCTGAACAAGTGACCCTGATACCTCGTGTAACCACTTCCACAGATAAAGTTGAGTGTCCCTTCCCAGACACCTAGGGACGGATAGATCTGGAGGCTTCTGTTAATTATCAAGGGCAAAAAAGATGGGCGAAATCTAACTTTCCTGTTTCTGAACCCCCTGTCAGAGAGAAAAGGAAAATGATCTAATGGTTAGAGTCTCTAATACATGGGATCTGTCTGGAGGAATCGAAAGAGAAATTACATTTCAAAAATAATGAAAACAAGTTGCTGTAAAGAGCATTTGGTTTCTAGATGGATGAGACTAATAAGCTTTGAATGTGCCCGCTGTAGTTCTGTGCTAAGCAATGGAGACGTGAAATAGGCAAGGTGTTCTCTTGAGTCTGCAGTAATATCGTTCACACAAAAATCTGTTTGCTTCTTGCGGTCTCTTATACATCTGTTTTGTGCTTCCCTAAACAAGGCTGAATTAGTCTTTGTAGTCCGTTCTAATGCAGATGTCTGTTAGGGATCTGAACATTGCTTTGGTGATGGAGGAAAAGTATGATATATGTCTCTGTGGGACGGATGGAACTTGATGACACCATTTGGTGATGGGAAATGCGGGCCTGGGAGTTTTCTCCCACTCTTACTGGAGAGCAGAAGCAGGATCTGCAAGTGAGAAGCAGCAGGGCCTCCGCCGATGGAAGGTTCTGCCGCCCCAGAGCACAGCTGTGTCTCAGCACAGCCACGAGGCTGTGTGGGAACCCGAGCCCAGGAGAAATCACCCCGCTTTGCGCTGGCCCCTAACCCTTTCTCCTAACACATGCTGACAGGGACGTGTGTGTGCCACATAGGATCACACCTCCAAGCCTTTGGGGTTTGGAGAATAACATGAGCCATGTGCCGGGTGCTCTGGGGATTCTGAAAAGACAGCCGGAGGTGACAAGCCCCTTCCTCATTCCTGCCCTTTTCCCCAGACCCTTGGCAAGCTGTGAGGGGCAGCGGGGCCTGGATGGCTGCTCTCCGCAGAGTGAGAGCTGTGTGTGTGCATGGGCTGGCTCACCATCTGCTCCTCTCTCCTGGGTTGTTTTCAGGCCAACCGGGACGCCGTGCTGAGCCGGATACCTGAGCACAAGAGCGACCGGCTCATCAGCCTGCAGAGCGCGTCTGTGGCCTATGATCTGCTCACCGTTGCTCTCGGAAGACGAGGCCAGTACGAGATGCTGTCGGAGGTACAGCCCCTGAGTCTGGACGCCTCCCGGCGGTGGGTGGTTCTGCTGGCGTGAGCGCTAGGAAAGGCTGTTGGGCCCCGTCCGGGCCTCCACCACTGTCACTGGCAGCCACGTGACCTTGGGCCCATTATTCAACTCTGGTTTCATCCCCTATAAAATGGAAATGGGGCTAAATGAATAGACGGTGCAATTCTTTGGCGGTCACTTCCCATACGTGGTCCAAAAACCTTACTGGCTGTGATTTGTGTGTGAAGGAAGGCAGTCACTTCTCAAGTGATTTTAAGTATCAATGTGTAACTCCTGGTAAAACATCAGCTTCAGGCACACGGTATTCTCTGGTGAACCAACTGACGGGGGCTTTCGTGTAATGTGAAACAGTGTCCTCATTTAGGGTCTCCTGCTTGAGGCAGGAGAGAGCCGAGTGGACTACAGATCTTGGGCCAGGTGCTGTCATCTCACTCCTGCAGCTTCTAAGAAACAGTTAGGATGGACACTCGACTGTTTCGCAGTTTCAGAAGACGCTGGTGAACCTTGGGCTATGGTTATCCGGTACTGAGTTGCTGCCCAGAGAACCACAGTCCGCGGTGGTAGGGGCCGAATAAGTAAGGAGATTATTTTATCGCGTCTTCAGCAGAATAAAAAGAAAGAAAACAAACTCATTTTGTGAAAACGAACTTTTCCATGTATTTATCTTTCTTTTTCTAAATTTATACACATTGCAACAGCCTCTGGGCACGAGGACATGGAATAAAATACAGTAACAGATTGGCTGAAATCAGATAAGCACCCGGCTCACCCTCCAGCCTGCCGCACATTGCCACATTAGGCAGGGGCCTTGGAGAGCAGATGAGCCTGCGTGGCTCGAGTCTTTTTTTAGTCTTTGGTTTGGTGACTATACAGGGCAGTGGTTACTCAGTCTTCAAAAAAAAAAAGCCCCTCACATGCCGGCTAGATAAAGCAGGGTGTCCAGATGTTCCTGTCACACACGGTACACCCCCGCTCCCCCGGGACTCTGCCCAGGCGTGGGGTTGGCCCAGATTTGTCACTGCTCTGGGTGCCTTGATTTCCTGGGACCCTCTTCCTCTGCCTCGCTTAGCTCCTGTCTACCCTGTCCAGCCCATCTGTGGGGACCAAGCCACCCAGCCCATGGTTGAGTTCTTTGAAGCATGAGGCATCTCTCTGAGTCCAAGGCTGAGTGTGGCTGGCATATCTGCCTCTTCCCATCGTGTAGCCACGTAGCCTTGCCCCAGCTCGAAACTGGCCTATGTCTGAAACAGGTGCGAGGCGCTTGAGGCGGCCTCTTGGTTACAGGCTGGATGACCCCTGCCCACGGACTTCTTGTCGTGCCGTGAATGACTCCAGGGGGACGGCTGTCACCTTAGCAGCATTCCTCGGCAAGCCAGCAGCTCCCTGGCAGGTGCCTGCCCCAGGCATGGAATGCCAGGACCTTGTTTTCACCCAGATGACTTTCGTCTTGATGTCACATTTAGCTTCCATCTTTGGTGATGGCCCGACGCGCCCAAGTCACCGGGTCATCTGCTTGGTTGCCGGAGCCTTTGCAATTTAGAATTTCACTGCACCAATCACGGGTAAACAACAGTGACAGTCCCCGAGGTTGCCTCGGAGGCTCTAGAGTGGGAGGGTG
Organism: Macroglossus sobrinus; assembly: GCA_004027375.1. NCBI lineage: Eukaryota > Metazoa > Chordata > Mammalia > Chiroptera > Pteropodidae > Macroglossus > Macroglossus sobrinus. The sequence goes on along the minus strand of PVKZ01004621.1, from coordinate 6,094 downwards.
GCAGAGAGGGAAATTTATCACCATTTATCCCTCAGAGGCTTTTGAATTTTGTGCTGTATCTGTGTTTTATCTGTTAAAAATACAGATTAGTCGATAAAATGGAAGATATCCGTGTCTTCAGCACACATATTTGCAGTCCTCTGTTCTGTGCTGCAGTTAAGGCTAGGGTACGTTCGGCCGTGAGTCAGGCGTGGTCCCCGCCCGCCTGTGCCTGGCTCCCCGTCTAGAGGGAGGCGGCCTGGCAGTGGGCAGTGGGCAGTTGCGGGCCGGTGTGGCTGGCAGTGGGAAGCATTCCCCACAGGGTCTGCACCCCCTGTAACAAAGGACTTGAATGTTCGCCATTAGCCTTTTTTTTTTTTTTTTTTTTGCTATTTCTATTTAGTTTCACAGTGGGCACTTCCCTCAGCACACGTTTGATGGCCATGGTGTCTCAGACCTTCCAAATAAAACAGATGTCACAGGTGAAAAGCGGAGGTGCCCAGCGCCTCGAGGCAGCGGTTCCGTCTTCGGACAGCTTGGTCACTGACCTCTGGGGCTCAGGGCACCCTTGGCCCATCATGGCCCTCACCCCCTTGAGTATCTATGGATTTTTCTCATCTCCTGTCCTCCTGTCATTGACACCTTTGGCGGGGTGTGTGGCATTGTGAGGGCCCAGGCCTTTAAGAGCTGTGTTTATGGAGGAGCAGATCCCCTTGTACACAAAAAAAAACAGTCCTGTCTCTTTCTCCATTTATATTTGTTCAAGATGGAAGCCTCCTCTCCCGCCTCGGGATTGGCTGCCTTTGTGTATGTCCACACAGCATCTTTCTTTTTTTTTTTTCAGGGGCCCTGTTCAGCCAGATACTGGGCAAAGGAAATGCAAACCAAAGGTTTATTACATCCTCTTTCTGACGGGTTTAAATATAAGCACAGTGTTTACCATATCTCCAGCGCTATGAGTTTTTGTGTTTTTTTAAAGACTAATTGTGAGCTCCGCTGAAAGGTTTGTGTAGGAAGGAACACTTCTTTATTTTTTTTCCCCCTTCAATTTAAACAGCAGCACTAGTTGGCATGACAACCCGTGCTATTAAAAGTGAAGCAACAAGCTCTGCTTCCTCTGTTTTCAGAATGAACCCAAGCTGCTAAGGAGGTTTCTTTTTTTCTTGAATTTGACTATTAATGGCTCCATTTTGACAGAATGGAATGGGGTCCTTTTTGAAGGACGTATGTGTCCCCTCTGTATAGAAATGGCAGCTTTAAAGACAGAAATGGTATTTTTATCTTTCCTGTTAAACTCCTATTCATCTGTTTATGGTAAATCTCAACAGCATTCTAGTCCTGTGGGTAGAACTGTCTGGCTCGTGCTTGTACCAAAGGGACATTTGCACATCCCTAACCCGAACACTTATCTCACCAGGGAGCATTGTGAAAAACACTCGAGTGTCTAACAAGTCTGCTTGACAGGCCTACCATGCGTCAGAGTACGTTAGAATTTGCTACTTCGTGCAGCCCCGCTGGTACTGCACAAACCCAGCCACCTTGACCTAGGTCCCTAAATGACATCGGTGTGGCCTGGCACAAAGGGAGCTGCAGACTTCTGGGAAATCCAGACAGAGTGCTTGGTTTATGGTGCTCGATACAAACCTGCCGAATAAACCAATGCTGCAAAGCCAATGTACATTGTTATCCTGCTCCCTTTTCTTTGGTTTTTGATTCAACGGTCCCTGAATGTGCATTGAGTCTGTCTTCCCCAGGGAGATCCAGAGATCAGAGGTCATTTACCTGGGAAATAGGTAACTGAGAAAGAGGTGGGCCCAGCTTGGGGCACAGCACCTACAGACCCCAACTCTGGTCCGGCTTTGGGGGTCAGCCCGGTAGGGACCAGCTATGTAATTTTTGTATGGCAGGCCTGCCCCAAATAATCTCAGCCACCGACGTGGACACTGGTACCTGCACTCCCACCATTATGGAAGCTTTTTTTGAATTAAGCATCATTGCTCTCTTCTTAGGGCCCTCAGTGAAAAAAAATTTTTAACTTAAATTTTTTTTTTCAGTATGCCATTTTAACCCCTTTTTAATGTACGTAATTCAGTGCCATTACTTGCATCCACAGTTTTGTATAACCATCATGACTATTTCCAAATTTTCTGTCACCCCAAACAGAAACTTTTTATTCGTTAAGCAGTAAGTCCCCACCTCCTCTTCCCCCCATAACCTGGTAATCTCTGATCTACTTTCTGTCTCTGTGCATTTGCCCATTCTGGGTACATCATTCTATGGAATCACGCAATACTTGTTTTTTTGTGCCTGGCTTATTTCACTTAGCCTAAGGTTTTCAAGGTTCAGTCATGTGATAATATATCTGATAGCGTGTGTCTGACTTCATTCCTTTTCTGACTAAATAATATTCCATTGTGTGTGTGTGTGTGTGTGTGTGTGTGCGCGCGCACGTGCCACACTTTGTTTATCTATTTATCTATCCATGGACTTGTGAATTGTTCCTACCTCTTAGCCATTGTGAATAATGCTGCAATGACCATATATCTGACTTTCTATTTTCATTTCTTTTTGGGTATATATCCACGAGTGGAATTACTGGATCATGTGGTAATTCTGTGTTTAACTTTCTGAAGAAGAACAACCAAACTCTTTTTCACAGTGGCTGCACCATTTTACATTCTCAGCAACAAGGCACAAGGGTTCCATTTGTTTTCTGCTGTAATAACCACCCCAGTTAAGCATGAAGTTGCATCTCATTGTGGGTTTGATTTGCATTTCCCTAATAACTCATGATGTCGAACATCTTTTCATGTGCTTATTGGCCATTTGTGTGTCTTATTTGGAGAAATAGCTATTCAAGACCCGTGCTCAGTTTTAAATTGAGTTGTTTGTGTTTTTGTTGTTGAGTTATAGAAATTCTTCATTTATTATGGATAATAAACCCTCAACATATTTTCAAATATTTTCTCCTATTCTGTAGTTTGTTTTTTCATTTTCTGGATAATGTCTTTTGATGCACAAGTTTTTATTTCTGATGAAATGTAATGTATCAGTTTTTTCTTTTGTTGCTCATATTTTTGGTGTCGTATCCAAGAATCTATTGCCAAATTAAAGGTCATGGAAATTTACTTTAGTGTTTTTCTGTAAGAATTTTATTATCTTCACTCTTATGTTTAGGTTGTTGATCCATTTTGAGTTAATTTTTATATATAGTATGAGGTAGGGGTCCGATTCATTCTTTCACGTGTGGATATCCACTTGCCTGACGACAGTTGTCGAGAGACTATTCTTGAATGGACTCAGCACCCTTGTCTAAAGTCAGTCGGCCATAGATATGTGGGTTTAGTTCCAAGATCTCAGTTCTATTTCATTGCTCTATATATTTAGCCAATTCCATACTGTTTTGATCACTGTAGCTCTGTTGTAAGCTTTGAAATCCACAAGTGTGAGTCCTCTAACTTTGCTCTTTTTCAAGATTGTTTCACTTATTCTGGGTGCCTTGCAATTCCACATGAATTTGAGAATTTGCTTTTCCATTCCTGCAAAAAAAAAGACTGTTGGAATTTTGACAGAGGTTGCATTGAATCTGTAAATCACTTTGGATAGTACTGCCCTCTTAATAGTATCTCATGTTTCGATGTCAGATCTGAGTTTGAATTTCAGTTCTGCTACTTTATATGCTAAGTATATGAACTTGAACAGATTCCTTTATCTCTAAACCTGTCCCCTTATGTGGAAAATACAGGCGATAATAGGACCTACTTCCAAGGGTTATTGTGATGAGTAAAGAGATAGCGTATGCAAAGTGTGGGTTACTGTTAAGTTGATAATCTGCTTTCTAATGTAAAAATCTCCCCTGTAATAATCCAGGCAGAGGATCCTTGACCCTTAGTAGGGTCTTTCATCCCAGAATGAAAAAACTCAGCCTTGGAGTCAGGCATATCTGAGTTCAGATCCTGCTCTGCCTTTCCTGGCTGTGTGACTTCAGGAGAGGTGTTTAGCCACTCTGGGCTTCCACCTCAGAGATTGTTACGAAGCTCCGCGAGAGGTATAAAAGAGCCAGCACAGCTCTTGGTACATGTTATATCATACATACCACTCCACTCCTCTTTGGTTATTAGAACGTCTTGAGCTGAAATTTGTCTCCTTGTTACTTTCACCCATTCCACGTCTTTAGAATAATAAGGCAATTCAGTCCTGCCTCAGGGACATAAAGTGACCCATTCCTTTTGTCTGGGGGTTGACAAACTTTTCTATAAAGGGCCAGATACTAAAGATTTTAGGCTATGAGAATCAATAAGAAAAATCAAAGATATTGTGTAGGTATAAATTTTCTCAAAATTTTTATCGATTAAATTAAAATATAACTTTTTGTGATATAGTTGATTTAAATGAGAAGAATGAGATTGTTTGGGGGGAGGTAACATTTCGTTTAATTTGAATTCAGAACTAGTAATTCCTCTCATCGAGTCGATGGCAGGTGTTCATCCCCAAACGATTCTTAGCTTTCGGACTCCATGGAAACAGGAAGCAGTTCAGATTTGGTCCACAGGCCATAGTTTACCTGATATGGCATCATCTCCAGATGCATTTTGCTGCAGACTTCATTGTTTGCTTTCCTGTTTGTCCACGTCCCCCCTCCTTAAAGGATACCTGAAAGGGTGGACCCTAACACTCGTCTGTGTTTATTCCTTCATTCAAGCAGCCATTTGAGCACTGCTGTTGTACATGACACCCCCCCCCCCCCCCACCGGGCTGCTATATACCCTCGACTCCTTCCCTCCCTCTCTGTCTTTGCCATGGGTGAAGCAGCAGCTGTGGACTAAGGCTTAAAACCCGGTGCCCCAAGCCGGGGGAGATCAGGACAAAGACCAAACGGTGAGAGGCAGTCGAAAAGGGAGCGGGTAGAGGCAAGAAATGTTTATTTCTTGAATTGAGAGATTCGTTTTGCAAGAATCACAAAGAACAGCTACATCAGCAGAACAGCAGGTGGAGCGCGTAGTGTCAGCGTGGGACCCTGGACACCCTTCACTCGCCCTGCGCACTTGATCGAGTGGCTTCATGTAGCTGAGCAGAGAGCTTGGCGCCGGTGGTGTCCAGCATTCAATTCTGTAATAAAATCTGTGACCTTTGAAAAACATCCCACTCTCTCCTCCTCCCACTGTGGCCAGAGGCAATAGCGTCCTTTAATTTAAGCCTTTGCCAAAGCAATAAAGCTTTGAGACTCCTCTGCTTGGAGCAGTGTTGCTGTTTTAAAGCAAAAAGAGAAACGGGAGAGGGCACGGATATAGAGTTTGCTCTATTTTATTTTCAATTTCAGGGGAGAAAACCTGAGCAAGACTTAATGGATATCGTCTGTGTTTTCTCAAAACCTGGATTAGGGGGACTTATTTGTATCTGAGAGCCATGCCTTTTAAAAGCTTCTCCTGGACCCAGACTCTTATAGAATAGATCTCTATTCTTATAGAATAGATCTCTCACTTCCACTTTAATATGGGCTTTTATTTTTAGTTAATTTAGACATAAGAGCTCTGAACAGAGATGAGACCTGGGTTCTGATTTTGGGTCCACCACTGTGTGACCCTGAGCAGGTCCTGTCCCCTCTCTGGCTCTGAGTTTCCTCACCTGTAAGGTAAGGATGGGACTGGGTAGTCTCAACCGTCCCACCGTGCTCTCTGATTACGTCATTCTGTGGGTCTAAGATAATGGTCCAAAATAACTAAATTGCTTAATTTTTTTTCATTGCTAAAAGTAAGGACACGAAATATTATTCATGTACCATGTTAAATTAAAAAAAAAAAAAACATTGTTACACAGCTGCCGAAATCACATTTATCAGCCAGCTCATTAGGTACACGTGACATAGAAAAGAAAATCCTCCTGCTCCGTGGACAGCCCTGTGCCACGAGGACTCTTACGATATGGCCACACTGTCCACGGAGGTGAATGACGCAGACAGTTCACTGTGTTATTCGTTCTGTTTTAATTGTGATGAATCTTAGACTTAAGCTCCAGGCGAAAGCTGATTATTTGATTCCTGCCCCTCCCCCAGGGGTTTTCGGATGCCGGATCTCACTCTTGCGTTCTGAAAATAGACTCTGGTTTCTCCCCCCCC
>PVKZ01004620.1:0-75803 GCA_004027375.1 Macroglossus sobrinus | reverse complement strand
ATCATCTGACAATTCTTTGCAATTCTGCCTGTGCTCTCTACCCCTTTGGCCAGCAACCAAGACTTTACACATAGATCCGACCATGGCCTTGACCCATCTAGGCATCCTTCCGCCTCCAGGATTTTCCTCATCCAATCTGCTTTGCACATCACGGACAGACTGATTGTGTTAGAGGGCCACTTTATGTCATTCTTCTACTTCAAAATCTTCAATGGCTTCCAATTTTCTTCAGAATTAAATCTCAAACTCTTTGGCCTGGCCTCAGAAGATGTCTGACGTTTTCATTTCCATCCTTACTCTCTTAATAAGCACCGAATCAAACCCTGGCTCCAGCCAGTCTGCTAAGCAGAAAGTGGAAATATGCCAAACATGTATCATTTGTTTCTCACCCCACGGGCATCTAAAAAAAATTTAATTCCTTCTATCTGCAAAAGAGAAGGAGAAATGTTGAGAAATGTAATGAGGTGTCTTGTAGAAGATTCTGAAACAGAAAGAACTTTAGATAAATGCTAAGGAAATCTGAAATAATAGTAGTATATCGATATGGGTTCATTAGTTGGAGAAATGCATCATATTTTGTGTCGCAACGAGCCATAATGTAAAATATTAACAAAAGGAGGAACTGTCGGGGAGGGCAGTGTATATGAGAATTCTGTACTATTTTCACAGCTTTCCTATAAATGAAAACTATTCTAAAGTAAAAAGTATATTTTGAAATGTCTGAGTAGAGGAGCAGAGGAACCAGAGAGTAAAATTCAGAGACAGTAAGGTACGCGAGGTGGTGTGGGCAGGGGAGAGAGGGAGGGGAAACTATCGTTTAGCTTTCCGTGTCAGAAAGATAAATACAAGAATTTCACTCACATCACGTAGCCCAGTCATCGATTTGCACCGTGGACTCTCTTAGCCAGAGGAGGGGCTTCTGAGCCGAGGGAGCTGAAGGTGGTACTGACGTGTGTGGACTTCAGCCTCGGCAGAGGACGCAGCTTTCGGGGTGAGCGTGGGGGTTAGTCTGTGCCAAGAGCTCTTGGAGACCTGGCCAGGTCCCTCGGCGAGTCTCCGGATTGGCCTCTGTGTGGCCACCTGCGGGGACACTCATGCCTCAAGAAAGGGCTGCTCGGGTGTGATGTTTTAGGGGATCAAAGCTTACCGGCAGTGTCTAAGGCTCCCCTGCAAGTTTCCTGGTCCTAACAGTTGCCTCAGCGCGATTAAATTTCAGGCAGTTCCCTTCCAGACTCTGGGTCCTCGGCCACCCTTTTCTTAAAGCATAAAATGTTCTGATTCAGAGACGGTGTATCCATCAGTGCCAAGTGATTGGCAGACGTGTGTCTTCCTTTGAGATTGTTTATGTCAAGCAGTAGGCAAACGAAGGCCCATGGGCCAAATATTTACAGAGTTTGTAAATAAAGTTTTATTGGCTGTCAGCTGTGCTTACCTATTTTTGTATCGTCTATGAGTAGTCTCACGCTACTATGGCGAAGTGGAGAGGTGTGGCCCTCAAAGCTTAAAGTATTTATTATACGATCCTTTATAGAAAAAGCATGTCGGGCCCTGGTTTGGATCACCAGTTAGCCAAACTGCATGAAAACAACGTTTTCTTTCTATTTACTTACTTGTCAATCAATACGATTCCATAAATAATTAAGAAGCATAGCATGACTGGTAAGAGTATTGGTTATGGAATCAGATACTACGCCCGGCTTTGAAATGTGACTTCACCATTTACTAGCTGGATGATAAGTCAACTTCCTAGTAACCTTTCTGTGCTTCCGTTTCCTCATCTGTAAAACAGATAAATCACTGGATTCTTAAAGGGATTCAATGAGTCAATAAATGTAAACACTCAGACCACTGGCATGCTGTTGGCATCATCTATGTATTAGCTATTATTATTATGAATAGCAGTAAAGCATAAAAGAATTTCTCTTTCATGAAGGGTGATAAAGAACCAACTTGATAATGATTGCCTAAGCAACCCTGTGACCTACAATTAAGGATGCTCAGAATATTCTGTTAGGAGATGTTTGCATCTCGTCCTACCCTTTGCTGACATTTCACTGTTGTGCGCTCTGTTTTAGCAGCGTCTTACTCAATGTGTTGGTCACCAATGTTGGATACTGTGTTTATGGAAAAACTTACAATATCCAAAGGAATAAATCACTAATGGTGGAATTTCACACATAATGGTGGTGGTGGGGAAGATAGAAACCACCCCATGTCTTCCGTCCCCAATTTCTGTGTGTTCCTACAGTTTATGTTTCCCTTCAAGTTCATTGAATAGCGTTCCCAAATACCACCTCTCCTTTCTGCCCGATCCTCTAAGTCTCCCGATATATAGTAAAATAGCTCCGTAGTCAACTTGAACTTCTGTTGCCCCAGATGTAAAATAGGGATAAAGCTGTTCTGCCTGTCTCATTGGAGTGTTTGTTATCAACATCAAAGGTGACTGAAATTCAAAGTCTCTCCCACAGTGCACGGGTCCTGTGTAACACGTTTCCGGCTACCCCGATCACATCTGCCCCTCTCCGTTTTGCTTGATTCTCATCATGGTTCCTCCAGGGTGCACTTTGAACACGCAGTTAAGTTTCAGCCTCAGAGCCTTTGCACTTGCTGTTCCTTCTGCCTGGAAGGCTCTTCCTTCCTATTTCGTTCTTACGGGTTTCTGCTTACTTGTCATTTCTCCCAGAAGATCTTCCTTGACCATCTTATTTAAGTTGTCACTGTTTATCATTTTGCAACCTTGCGTCCTGCTTTGCTTTTCATCACGGTGCTTGTCGTTACTGATCTTTTGTTTATTGATCGTGGTTTGCCTCCCCTCTCACATTTAAGCACCATGAGGATAAGGTTTTGTCTCTTTTATTCAGGACTGTGTTCCCAGCACTGAGAACTGTGATTGACACATGGCAGGTCTTCGATATAAATTTACTGAATAAATGCAAGGACATGAGGGTTTGCATAGTAACTTGTTTAAAAATCTCCAAATTGGAAGACAGTCTAAAAGATGAGCCTCGATAAATTTTGCCTTTTCTATTCCTTGCCCCTGCCAACTGCTAAAACATCCCTTTTGTCTTTCCCGACTGATCTCCTTCTCGCTGGACCTCCTTCGCTGGCCTCCGGCTTGCTTTCATCAACTTCCTCTCACCAGCTTTCCACCTAATTTTGAATCTCATCTGAAATCTCATTGTTTCTCTCTTGCTTCTTAATCTCTGATCCCACTCAGTGCTCTGTAACTCTATCCCTGAGAGTGCATCGATGCATCAGCGAGCAGAGCCATTCTGGAGGTATGAGACAGTAACACAATTAAGTCATGGATAAAAGATTTAAAAAGTCATAGCATCTTGTGAGCTATTATTACTGTAGAAACGATCAAATAAGCCCAAACTGCCTTGGAGTTTGGAGACAGGAGTCTCTGGCAAACGCTAGAAAACACAGTCCATAATTTGAAATGAGGTACTCCCTTTCGACAAGTCTTCCAAATCATTTTTGATGGATAAAGCAGCACAAGGCGGAGCAGAGAACCCTGGGAAAGAGAGGCGCAGCCTCTATTATTCTGCTGTTCCTTGATTCCTGGTTTTTCTTTCCCCCTCTCTCATCCTTCTTTGGTTGTTACAGAATTTGGAGCAAGGATAAGTGACTTTGGCCTCGGGGACCACACTGATCCTCTAACTGGAATTCTTTTGATTTTGCATCAAGACAGCCAAAGAGATCCCTTCATGGGAACTCTGGGAAAGAAAAGACTCTTGAAAACAACAACAATAAAACATCAAAAACCAGAGAAACAAATGGATTCGGACAGTTCTAGAGGATGGGTGGACAGACCAATTGAGGTCTTTCTGGGGGTCTTGCAGGAAGAACATATTAAGGTTGGTCTGTGGACGGTGAGTGGTTGATTTTGAGGAAGAATAACAAGGGAGCATCACTCAGATTGTCTCCAGTCCTGGCTCCTGAGAAGCGTGTGCCAGGCTTGTGAGGAGAGAGGCTGCAGTCAGAAGCCCCTCCGCCCCAGGGGATTGTATTGGAGGACGCTGTAGTTCCAGCACAGGGAGTGATGGGATAGGCGTGGAGGTGATGGGGCGTTACCCAGTGAGGATAAGGCCAGCATGGGAAGCACAGGGAAAGGTCAGTGCTGTAACCTAGGAACCACGTGCTCGTGCTGGGAGGGGTGAGGAGATCTTCAGAAATGTCTGGGGACCAGTCACAGGAACCAGACTCCCTCTGCCCCCGTCAGCAGGGACCGGATGCCGGGGTAGATTTATCTCTTCATTTTTATTCCTGGGGCTCATTTACATTTCCAAGTTTGTGTTGGAAAAATGAATGTCAGACGGAGAAGTGGGTTTATGTCCAGGCTCGACTTTCTGGCACGCTGGTCCTATGTCTGGACCTCCTGTTTGTCTTGCACTTTGTCTATAACCCTTCGGTGCTGACAAAGAGGCTGTCCTCAGGTGTCATTTAAGGACTTGCTACTATGTGTCAAGCACTGTGCTATCTGCCCTTCTAATTTACTTAATCCTTCCCGAGTTCCAGGAACTAGAAACCATTGTGATCCCAATTCTACTTGTTCAAGTTCACAGAGATAGTAAGTAAGGTGCAGATGTAGGATGTGAACTGGGTCTGCTCTGTCTGATTACAAAACCCAAGCATTTAACCTCTATCCTAGGCAGATTTTGGGGGTGGCTATACATAAGAGCACTTGGTACAGGGGATGGCCCATCACAGTACTCCAAAAAGTATTTTTATTATGCAAACAAAACTGGCCTTCATACCTAGAGCCTTCAAAGTAGATTTTCACCCACTTTTTAGAGCACAGCTGCAAATACGGAAGCCAGGAAACCATTTTAGGTCAAACAGATAGTGGCGTGCCTGATTTTATTTCTTAGAGTTAAACATAGATGTTCTCCCATGTCACCAAGTGTAGAAACTACAGATATTGGCAACGTTGTCAGTGTGAGACATAAACTTGAATTCAGTCAAATTTTAAAAAAGTCTCCGTGTAAGCTCGCTTTGAGCCACGCGGGGTTTCTCTGGGCACCGACTCACATTCCTTCTTATGCCCACCTCTCTGTGCTCTCCCGTTAGTCCATCAGGACCCTCAACCTCTCTCCCCTTCCAGCCCTTCGTTCCTGCTCATCATTTTGTCACCTTTGACCATAAGCCTAAGGCCACGTAGAGAAGGTGAGCGCTCTCTCCACTGCTCCCTGCTCAGGTCCTCTGGGAAGAAGATTTTTGACTCTCAGCAGCAGTCTCTTCCTCAATAATAAAAAAAAAAGGCCAAAGTTTATGTAAGACTTGCTTGGGTTTCAGACTTCAAATCCACTTAGTCCTTCTTCCCACGTGAGATCAATGGTGAAGGTTGCAAGAACCTTGTTTTTCCCTCCACTTCCTAGGGTTGCTCAAAAGTCAATGAGAGCCACCAAAGGCAATCACTTCTTAAACAGGGCAGCTTCCTTGATTACTGGAGTCTGTCGGGGTGGGGTGGGGGCAGGGGGAGTGTGGGCAGTCACCTAGGAGCAGGTGCGATGCCAGTTTCTGTTCTTCACTCACCTGTCCCACCTGGAGGATTCGTCTGAACATACGAAAAGGGATTATGACATCCTCTTCCCTCAGGTGGGGCTAGTCCTTCCCCAGCCCCTCCAATTTTAGATTTCCGGGCTGTGCTCAGAGCAATCATAAGTAAAGAAAACACCCCGTGTTCCTGTACTAATAAATTACACAGTGCTCAGCTAATTAATAAGGTAACAGTGCCTTGCCGAAGTATAATCATACGGCATCAACCATTTAAGCAATCCACTCTTGAGGAATAGTAGGTGGGACTCAGGGAGTGCAGAAGGGAGGCGCGTCACGTGGCCGAAGGGGGTCCTGAAGGGGGCCTGCAGGGCACGGGCCAGTGTTTCCAGCAGTGGCCTGGGAATTAATGGCTCTGAGTCTTTCCCGGGATCACAGTGGTTTGGAATGTCTCGGCAAAATCATTTAGTCATATTGAGTCAGAAAAAATTAATCTCGGCATTTCCGAAGTAGTCTTTTTCTAAATGCTGATAATTTTCCTTTTGCCGTTGCTGGGGAAGACTCGTGACATCCCGTGACACGTTGAGTAGGAGAGAGACTGATAATTATGGGGAAGTGATGTTATCTCCTTAAACTGTTTTCTCGAATAAGCCCTGGTGGCCTGGGAAGGTGGCAGAAGGCAGCCCTGTCCGAATCTTGCTTTGTCGTGAAGCCCTCCCACCGAGGAGGCACTGCGGATAACAGCAAGGAGAGAGCCTCCTGCTTCCGTCAGTCATCTAGCGGCTGTCCTCAGACTAGGAAAAGGGCTGTGAAGACTGTTGTCTGATTTTAACATAATGATGATCATAAACCACAGAATGTACCCCGGAGCTGCTTGGCCTGGAAGGACCTAGCAAGACGTTCATGCATCCAGAAACCTGACTCTGTTTTACATCTCGGCAAGTGAAGGAAAAGTAAAGGGATCACTATTTGCTAAACCATCACATTAAGGGGCAACACAATAAATACATTCTATTTCCCATCTCTTGTAGGCTCTTCTTTCTGTGCATATTATTTTCTATTTCTAACCTCCTCGTCGACCTGCATTTGCCTTCTAATTCCTGGTCTCTCCTCTGTGGTTTCCCTCGTACATGTTACATTTAGTGGTTGATGTTGGATATTAAGGAACTCTCGGGCATGCTGTCATCACAAGGAACCCTCCAAGGACGTGCTCTATTCATAACCAGACTTCCCACAGATGATCTAGAGTGTCAGGCCATACCCCAGGTAACACATGAAGAAGTTGACAGCTGTTGGAACTGAGCTGGGACTCTCAGAATCTGTGACCAGCTGCACACCTCTACCTGAGTGTTAAGGGAACAGACACTTTTTACCTACTTCTTCTACTTGGCACTAAAGCAGAGGTAGGAAATAGTGTACTCCAAGAGTAAACCTCAAAATGTTAGCAAGGCAAGCCCGAGGGAAAGCATGTAAGGCAAGAAGGTGACAGGAAATTGTCACCCCGATGCCCAGCACAGAGCTTACCTAAAGATTGAACTGCGTCCCCTACGAATTCACACGTTGGAATCCTCACCCTGCAGGAACTATGCATTTGACTTCATTTGGAAGAGGCCCTGACAGATAAAATTAATAAAGATGGTTATTAGGGTGGGTCCTAGTCCAACGTGACCGATGGCCTTACAAGAAGAGGAAATTTGGACACAGATACACACAGGGAGAACACCGTGTGAGGATCAAGGTGGAGATGGGGTGATGCTTTTATAGTCCAAGGAACACCGAAGATTGCCAGCGAACCATTGGAAGTGAGGGCAGAAATGTGGAACGGACTCTTCCTCTCAGCTCTCAGGAAATATTAAGTCTACTGACATCTTGACCTTGGACGTCTAAGCTTCCAGAACTTTTTAGACATACATTTCTGTGGCTCGAGCTGCCCAGCTTGTGGTACCTGGTTAACAGCCCTAGCAACGGTGTACAAGTCCCCTCACCAAACCTTCTGTGAAACCAGGACAGTGAAGACGCCTCACTCCCGAGTTTTTTTGAGAAATCAAGTCAAATACTTAATAGAGTTCATGACCCACATTTGAAGCCGAACACATTTTGGCTATTGTTGTGACATAATTACGATACCTATCATTCTATCTGTCTGAAGATTCTTTCTATTCCCCGTTCTGTGATTCTTGACACAGTTCGAATATTAAGTTCTGATGTTGGTTGAAAGCTAACTCCCTCAACTGTGCAGCATGATTCATTGGCGTATAAGGCCGCATTTTAATTTCAGAGCTGGGTTAAGGAGATCCGGGCCCGCCATTGTGCCCTGTAGAAATGCAGGAATGTAATGCAGAGTAATACACTTCCACTGGGAGATGGCATGAGTCACCTCCCATAACTTAATCTTTAAAGCTACTTATGGAAGGCTTTTGTTGAAACAGACAGGGTTTCTGCAATTAAATTACCATACGTTAAAAAGGTTTCATTATGGAGTGATTCTATTATTGAAATAGGCAGCAAATAAGCAGTGTGGGCTGCCTGGCTGCAAGCCCACATTACCGAGACCAGCGTTCTTTTTAATAGGTGCAAGAATATTAACCTTCAGATAGCTCTAAAATAACACATTCTCAAGAATATGTAAATGATAAGTTGGACTCTACAGCTCGTTGAAAATGAAAGGTAACCAGAGAGAAGACTGATTTTATTAATTTGCGTGGCAGGCTATGGGTGGCTAGAAACCCCACTCCACTGAGGGAGGGAGAGAAACAGACCGGGTAGCTCAGAGCTGCGGGAAGAGGGGGTTCTGATGTTTTTTTAACTCTGGAGAAATAGCTGGTCCAGATCTGTCCTCTCCATCAGCCTCCCTCAGCCAGCCTCCCTATCTCAGATAAGGCGTTTATCTTTCAAAAGACTGCTTGGATGCCCATGAAACTTAGTGGACCCAGAAAAACGGAGTGCATCTCAGGGGCTTGTCATAATTCTCTGTGTGTAACCCTGCTGTGGTGGTAGGAGCTATTTTTGTAGACTTTGGATTCTCCATTTGAGATAGACTCACAGATACTTAGATAAATACTGTCCCAAATTGCTAGTATGGTTTTCTGAAATCAGTGGGTTTGCCTGACCAAATTGATTTTGTGTGTGTGTGTTTTATTTTGAGGTTTTGTCTACTTCAACCCACTGGAAAAAACCTTCCAAATTTTTTCAAATCTGTGGGTTTTTTTGTTTGTTTGTTTTTTGTTCTTTTTTTTTTTTTGTGCACTTGCTATTTGAAAGAATAGCTGTTGGGAATAATAACTAAAATAAAATTATGTTAGACAAATTGTTGTTTCCAACCAATGTGCTGTAGGAAATAATCAATAGCCCCAATGTTGGAAAATCCAATATGTTGACATTAATATTACTATTGTTTTCCTCATTCCACTAACATTTTAGATTATATCTCAGAAACATTTGTCGTTGAAGGTTAGCCATCTTATTTCTGAAGTAGCTTAGTAATTTAGCATTTATATTTTATAACTGCTAATTGTTGTCTCCTGCATGGGTTCTATAATTTCATTAGTTTGCATATTCATATATTATTTATTTTCAGTGCTAGGTCAGTGTATTTTAATATATTAATCTGTTTCTGTTTGCATATGTATATTTTTCTCTGCTCACTAATAGGCTGTCACTGTGTTTGTATATAAATTTTATGGTGATGTTTTCTATTAGTTAGAATATACACGTTTTATTTTCTAAACATAATTTATTTTTAAACATTTAATATATAAAAAATTATTTCTGGAGCAAACAGCCAATAAGCACTAGCAAATATCCAACTGAACTCCCTATGATACTGGCCCATAACCATTTGCGACACTAGTCTCTGTTATGAGAATTTTCTCCAAAATGACCTGTAGCCATTTCTCTCTTGGGCTTCAGCATTTTTTTTTAATCATGACAATATTGTCACATATTCTCCTGCCTACACTTGGCAACCTTCATATCGGTGATGCGTTCACCTATTTGAAAAAGGCTCATAAGCTCAGATTTTTGTGATCCAGTGGTGAGAGCTTGTCAATTTAAATTAAATATATGTATTTCAGGTCCATAAAATCTGGTTCTGAATTAAAACCTTCCTGTACTCTCCCACCCTTTCCCAGGCTCCCCACCCCTCAGGTTTATCCCACAGAGGCAAAACCCACCTCCGACCACTTCCCCACAGCTCTGGGCATTGCTGCTCATAGTGATGGGGTGCTGGACCCCAGCTCTCTGAAGAAGCCGAACGAGCCATGGAGAGGACTGAGGCTCACGTGCCCACTGTCTTGTTCCTATTAATAATTCTGAATACTATGCTTTTATACCACAATTTACTCATTGCAGAAAGTATCCACAGCCAGCCACCCTGCTGTGAAAGATGAGGAATATGGCATAGTCACACCAGCCTGTGTCTTTCTCTCCTTTCACTCCTATCAGTTTGTTACTCATTATTTCCAGATCTTCTACTGGCTACCTTTATGATTTCAGGTAGAGAGTAAGCCTCCATTTCTTGGTGTATCAAATATAAGCAACGTCTCTTGACTCCTTATTATATAAGGTGAGATTTATGTTTTTCTTTACCCAACTTCTATTTACATTACATAGCATTATATAGTTATAACATTTCAACTTTACGAGGCTATATTTAGGTATAAGGTTTTGATTGTTTGTTTGTTTTAAGGCCACTGGGTTCTTTTAAACTAGATTTTTGGGGGGGCATTGGGAAATTCTATTTTTATTTTCTGGAAATTGTTATCTATCATCCATTTTTTTTCTAGTTTCAATTTCTGGAACGTTGATTAGATGAATATTGGATATCTTGGAATGAAATGTATTTTTTTTTTTTTTGGTAATTTTGCACTGTGTTTTGGGAGGTTGTCCTCTTTTATCTTCTGTGTTTTTCACTGAAGTCTTCATTCTAATGATCAAAATTTTCTTTTCAAGTTCGCTCAGATTTCTGTTGTTCATAGTACCCTCTTCTAATTTATGGCTGAATTATCTTTTAAAATCTGAATTTACTAATTATGTATTAAAAAGTTATCTTTTGTTTCCTAAATTATCTCTTTTTCTTCTGGGCCTATTTTTCCAGTTTGTTTATCTTTTCCTACAATGTCTGGAGTACCTGGACCGTTACTAGTCCTGTCTTCGGTGTTAAGTAGCCAGCAAGGCTACTGATGTTGTGTGTGTGTGTGTGTGTTGCCCCCAAAGGACTATTCTTACAAGGAGATGGCTGCAGATTCAGTGTCTGTGGGCCAGGTATGATAGCCTCAGTCCTCCCCAAGTGGCTCATTCAGGTTCTGCAGAGAGCTGGTCCTCCTGCTTCCCTCTGGGGACCAACACCACTACTGTTAGCATCTCTGCACAGAGTTAGGGGGAGACAGTCATGTTGGACTGACTTGTAGTTATCCTGATCTATGTCCACCCCTTCTCATGCTTTCAGAGTCCAGGCCTCACCAAGACTCTGTCACAAGGCGTGGCTTCTACTTCCACTGCAGCCCTCTCCTTCGCCATCCTCTGCTCAAGTTGAAACTCAGTATGACTCTGTTTATTTCTATCTTTTAGAGATCCAGCAGTGTGCCCTAATGCAGACCGACCTCCTTGTCCACAGTGCTCTTTTGGATCAGTTTTCCGTCTGTGTAACATTTACGCTATTTTATTAGGACTTCACGTTTGAGAATGTGGGGGTAGATGTGTGCTCAGAAGTCTCCCATGAGGTATAATTTATGACCATCTCATGACAGCGGGTCTTGGGGACACTGGCTTTTCCACAGTTTCTTCCTGCTGCTTTCGGAAAGGAGCAGTATCTACTTTTAGGAATATGTTTAAAATGAGAAATACACTCTTTTGTTATGGAAAATGTGAACGCATACCAAAGCAGAGAGCACAGTGTGATGAACGGCCGTTTGGTCATTATCCAGCTTCGGCAAATATCTCACGAGCGACCTTCTCCCCTCTCCCCCTCTGTCCGCCGTAGTCCCCACATGGACTTGCTTTCAAGCCAATCTTATACATCACGCCAGAATAAAAATGAGCAAATACGGGGATCAATCTTCAAGCCAGAGTTCAGAGGCTACTTTCGCCCCTCTAGTTTCCTGCCCACTGTTAGGTAAGTGACCTCCTGTGGCCACTGATGTCTGGGCTGCTCCCCTTGACCTACATGGACACAAGCAATAGCATGGATAACTGAGAAGGAATTTTTTCCCCTCCAGTTCTAATTTATTTTTTTTAAATGAAAGGAAGAGTTTTTCAGTTGATATTGATAAATCCCCAAAGCAGTTAAATAGAATATAATAGCTGTAAAATGATATATACAGCCACTTCTCATGCTCTGGTGGTAGGATGGTTATTTTTCTCTGGGCTTCTAGTACTGTGTGTAGGCTTTTTCGGAAACGCCCGTGGCAGTACCTAATACACAATAGGAACTCAGTTATTGATCTTGATGGACTGTTAGACATTTCCAAATAGCTATTAGTTCAGAATTTTAAATTCATTTTAACCTCAATGCCGTCTTCTTTGCAGGAATAGAAAGAGCCAGGAGTACACAGGCCAGCGCTAGTTGAAAGTTCTGAAGGCAGATACATTAGAAATTCATGTAAAAAGCCAATGTGGCCCTGGTAGAAAGTATTTCTGAAGGCAGCCAGCATTATCCTTTGTCTCGGGCCTAGAAAAAATAGTTCTAAATGATTCTATCCCCTCCCCCCCCCAAAAAAAAGAGAAATCTCAGTGATGTGCAGTGTCAAACGTGTCTCAGTATTATCATCTTTTCTCGAAGTTTCAGTGACCATCTCTATATGAATAATTCCTATATATCTCTCTTTTCAGCTCAGATTTGTTACTCAAATTCCAGGCTTTTTATCTACTTACTGGGAACCTACTGGTACAAAATAGAACTTTGATACTGATCTTAATGTATTATTAGACATTTCCAAATAGATATTAGCTCAGAATTTTAAATTTGTTTAACCTTAAGCCATCTTCTTCCAGTTTCGCGGGCTGCCAGCAACACCTGTGTTATCCCTGGTCGAGCAGGTGCTAACCGTGGCTCCTCCCTGTCCCTCATCTGCCACGTCCAATTACCCACCAAGACCTGCGTTCGCATCCTTAGCATTTTCTCTCATACACACTTTTCAGTTTCCACGTCTACTGCCTTGATTCAGCGCCTCATTAACTCCTGCCTGGACTAGGGGGCAGCCTCCTGACCAGTTTCCTTGTTGCAGCCCTTCCTCTTACGCTCTACCCTGAGATTGGGTCTCAAAAAGCCACTTAGGTTGTTATTCCCTCACACAGTGATGGCCAGAATCCCTCAGTGATTCCTCATGACTCGTAGAGGATATCAGGTGCCTTTGTCTGGCACTGCGGGCTCTCACCGCATAACCAACACACCTGTGCGGTCTTCAGGTTGCTTATCTCAACCTAATTGCTTTCTTTGTTTTTCTTCTTTATTGTCTGCCTCTCCCCCTGTAAATAAGCCCTGGAAGATTTATTTCATCCACAATTATATCTACCCACAATGTTTGAGATGGAGGAGGCATCGGATAAAAATATATTGAATAAATAAATGAATAAATGTCCTTCACCTCACCCCGTACTTCCACATGGAGCCAATCTCAATTATTTATATGTTCTCGATTACAGAATGTATGACGAACTCCCCCTTTTGGCTTCTGCTCTTTGGAATGTTCCCATCCTCCTCATCTCCACCTTCAAGACCTGCCTCAGGCTGTGTATTTTGCATGCTGCCTTCCATGGTCTGCCCTCCAGGGTTTCTGGCACGTCATTCGGACAGTGTCAGAGCATTTCTGGCATCCCGCCTGATGCTGTAGTTGTTTGTGCGTGTGTCTTGACTTTCTGTACATTGTAAGTGCCCAGAGATCAGAAAGCATGTCTCTCATATTTTGGAAGCACAATTTCTACTATTTTGTATCTTCCACAGTTTTGGTACCCACTAAGAATGTTTGAGTCACTCTCACTTGAGTTCTTTGGTAAATGAGAAGTTGAGAGCTATTAATATTTCAACTTTTTCTTCTCCACTTACTCTCCAAATCCCAAATATGTTCTTTATAATGTCAATCATCAACTGGCCATTGAGTTGTCTTCTCTTTTCTGTACATTATATATTTATAATGTGGGGAAATGCATCACTGGTGTTGGGATTTGCTGACCCAACATGATGTGTTTTTAGTTTCAAACTCTTAAAATTGACCCTTGGGTTTCTAGTCACTCATTATTAATCTGGATAGATACACACTCCTGAAACTGAGCTCCAGCTCTGAGAAAAAAAAAAAAATTACAGGACATTTTCTGAATTTCATGTCCTTAATTTGAAATTGCATCCATCTCTTTAAGGTGTGAAACATGGAAATTCAGGAGCCAGCTCAGTTTCTGAGTTCTTTTGAACTCAGATACCTCACCTGTGATGTGCAGATAACAGGGCACAAGTCCCAGGTTTGTTGTGAGGATTAAATGACCGAATATGAATAAATTAATTGTGCCTGGCATGCTGGAAGCAAGCACACAATGAAAGTTCAATTTACTGAGGGAAAGCTACGGAGAAGAAGAAGAGGAAGAGGAGGAAGAAGAGGAGGAGGAGGAGAAGAAGTTCATTTCGAGAGCTTCTCCTGTCCCAGGCAAGGACTCATCCTCCTGATTTAGATGGGAGGGGCCCTGTGACTTCTCTGATTAGAGCCTTTCTCCTTTCGATGGCTTGTGGTAAAGTTCCGGTCCTTCACCTGACCTAGGGGAACCCGTATGATGTGGCCTCATTTGTATTTCTGTTTACACTCATTGAATTTCTTTCACTTCCTCCAAAGCGCTGTAATTTCTCTCACCTCTGGTTTTCCACACAAGCTGTGTCCTGCATGAGCAACACCTTTGCGACCTCAGTGGCAGTTCTTCAAGAATATCTTTCTTGATGACACCTTCCCCCATCCCTAAAATTAGGTGTATTTCCTATGCATTGTGATAGCCAAAAATGACAATAAAACATTGAATAATCAGTGTAGCATCAGCATGATTAATAAGACCATGTAATGGTCACAGCCTGAAGTGACCTAGAATGAGGTCTCATGGGACCCCAGCATCAATCCTTTAGTTGCTGGGAAGTGAGGTACTCTTGTGCCTCCAGAAGACAAACTGGGGAAGCCAGCTTGATGTAGGGAGTCCCTCTGGGGCACAGAGTAGCAGCTACATACTAGGCGGTACAGAAGTAGTGACCTGGGTTAACAGCCGGGCACTGTGGCAGGACTTAAGAGCTGCAGATTAGTCTTGGCTGTGACTCATCATACTTCCTCTACCAAACACTTACCATGCTAACTCTAATTGTCTGTTTTCTTGAACACATCTCTTGCCAAACTTTAAGTCCTTTTAATGACTGTCTTGGGTTGGTGACCTCTGAAAGTGGAGCCAGAGGCAAGGGCTTGATGCAGATAGTTACTTTGGGAATTGATCCCAGGAAAAAGGATTGAAAGAGTGGAGAGAGTGAGGGGAGAAAGAAGGAAAGCCCATGTTTGGGGTATGTTTTCTAAGTCACCGCCATAGGCAACTGGGGCTTAATTCTGTCTTGGTAGCCAATAGAATTCCTCTCAAAATTGTCTCCTTAAGGAGGGGTGCTGGCACATTTATCCTTGGGCTCACATCCTCCTTGGTTTGAGGAAGCATGATCATGATTCACTGGTTCCATGAACCCTAGCTTTCTTTCATAAAATTAAAAAAGAATCTCACTAAGTTTTGTGCTTTTTGCATTCTCTAACTCTCTTTCAGTAGTTTCTTTTCTACATATGCAAAGATTTCACAAATAAATATTGAACATCTAATACATGGGAGATTTTATTGATAGCTTCTGTGATGCAGCAGTGGTGAGACCCAGCTCTCGCCTTTCATAGATCTTCAAAACTACCAGGTCCTGATCCAGTACTACATAAATGTCTTTGTAGCATTGTACATCATGCTCAAGGCTTGAAATTGTGTTTTAATAGAACATTAGATGAAATGATAGAGACCAGGGGTTCTTAATTGAACTCTGAACCCTGATCTTTCTTACTCACTCTCTACCTGGGTCTCCTCCCATCTTGAACAGAAATCGTGTGACTTATCTTTTCTTACTTTAGCACTATGTTGATAGGACAAAGAAAAGTAATACCCAGGTAAGCAATATATTAAGTACAAGTTTAAAGCAGCACTGTCAGCACACTTTTTTTGAAAATGTGAATAAACAGAAGAAATAAGAAAATGACTGAAATGTATTACTGTATCTAAAATCTTCCTTTTCTTCAATTTTGAGAGTTCAAGGGTAAGATTTATAAAGTACTTGTTAATCTGAAACTATAAAACAGGGCAGTCCAGCTTAGGTTTATTGTGACATAAATCCATCCCCTAAATCAGGGTCTCCCTTAGGAGAAGATAAAAGAGAGGGAAGGCTGTTTATTGAGCATTTGCTATGTACTAGCGTAGGCTAGACACTTCATATGAATGATCTCCAGGCCAAAAAGCCATATGCGTAAGCATCTTGTCTTTGGTACCTACCTTCCCCTTATGTTGCCCTTGGAGACTCTAGGTGGTCCTTTTCCCTTTTTCCTTTTTCACCACTCAGTTCTCAATGGATGTACCACTTCTCAGCTTCTTTCTTGCCATCCCTATACCTTCTGCATCCGGCATCTTCACACTCTGCCAGGCTTTTATAGTTAAAATACCATTTCTGTTAAGGTATTAATGAAGGATACTGATATTATGAGGACTTTGTATCTCAATTCAGATAGTAATTCCAAGTCTGAGAATTTCAGGAAATAGCATTCAGGTGGAGATAAATTCAGAGGACAACGTGAAGATTATTCTACTTCTCAGGTGACAGCAACTTGTAGCATAGTTTATTCCACGGGAAGGCAAAATTTCCGTCATCGTTTTCAGTTCTCACATGTCTGACTGCAGTAAGACAATACCTTTCCAGATGTTAAAATGGGACATTAGCACAAGTGAGAACAGTAGAGGAGAGTAAAGTTCCCCTAAAACCAACAACATTTTACTTACGAGTTCCCTGGGTTTTTAGGTAAGTGGAGATAGTTTCAATAATAGTATCATTTTTTCCCCCCTCTGACTACTGTTGGCCCTGGATTTCCAGCCTACTGAGACAGTCTTTGGTAAAAGGATAATGAATGATAATTCTGACCTCAAATATTGACAGTGCTATCCCTGTCTCAGGTTCATTTGTTTAGTTTTCAAAAATGATATCTCTTTTAAAAAGGATTCTAAAGCTAGTCTATTTCATTCATCTATTGTAATACACATTTCCATTCTAATGATCATTATTCAAGTGCCTTTTGCATGTATGTAAGGACAAGTTTCCACCTTTCTTAGCAAACATTGTGAGGGCAGACAGCCACAAACACCTTCCTATATGTTTAAGTTCTGTTGAAAGCATTTTGCCATAGGAAGAGTTCATTTTTATGATCTGAAAATACATTCAAGCACAATTGGGTTTGGGTTTCAACAACAGTGTCAAAAGTACATCAACAAAATTTATTTGCTTTTATGTTTTAGGACTCTGCCACTGGCTCAAACTTTGAGTTGAATTTCGCAATCTTTTTTTTTCTAGGCAAGGGCACATTCCTTAAAACCGTGTTTTATGATTTTGTTCTTTAACATTTCCAATGAGGAACAAAACCTTAGGCAAAAGACCAACAGCTCTTAAAAACTTTTGACTTTTATATTACAAAATAAACTCCAAATCTAAACATTCTAGAATCTGATACATCACTAGGTACAAAATTATGAACTCAAAATGTGATTGATTGATCCAAAATGATGAGTGGAGTACCTAGAATCAGGTTAGTTAAAATGCTCATGACCCCTGTGGGTTTGCACAGAAGGTTGATACTTCTAGGAGGAAGAATTTATCTCCTCATTGTGGAAATTTATTTAAAGAAACTCTAATGAATGCAGGTGCTGCATATTTTCTCTCTTCTTCTAACTAACTTTTGCTTTCATTGGACTTTGCAGATATTAGTAGAGGACAGTTATTTTTTCATGCCTTTCCATCCTGCCCCATCTTCCAGACCTTTGCATGCCAAGCCAAACCACTCTGACCACGTTTACCACTTATTTTTAAAAGAACAGAATTCGACCTTACTCTTTGACAATTAATTCAGATGGTCTTCTTCTTACAACACTTAAACTGGAATAAGCAATGAAACAGATTTTGAAAGTTTAGCAGTATTTTTTAATACATGTTTTTTTGAGCACTAGACCCATATTATTTGAATTCATATTTGTGATCAACTATGTATGGTAGGTCCTACATCCAGGGCTACTCTGAGCGAGATCTGTGAACGGATGCCAGTCCACAACCCACTTCTTGTCTGTGATGTGACACATACAAAAACTGAGAATGCACATTTAGACACCTGAGTAGAAATTTAATATATATAATTTCACATTTATACATATTTATTGATACTTCAGTTTTCTAATAAATTATTTTTGTTGTATTTCAGTAAAGTAATGTTCTTATAGGAATTGCAGAAAAAACTCAAACCAATTTTTCACCACAGGTAGGTAGAGAAACATTGATATAAAAAATTTGTCCTTCCTTAGAGGTTCATAATACATAATATTAGTAAATTAAAGGCTCTGAGAAGTCATGCAGTAAAGAGACCCATTTAACTCAGTGTTTTTAATACTTATGAAACTTTAGACATTTTTTTAAAAATTTTGGATTACTCTATTAATATTTTCTGTAATTAATGTTCTACAGAACAGATTTGGGGAAATGTTGCATTATGATGAGCGATGTCTGTAAAGCATTTTGTATTTTTAAAAGCACAGAAGTGTATTGTCAAAAATGTACTAAAAGTGGGGTCTGTAGGCAAATACCACACATTAGTGCGATGCCATTTTATATGTTCAGAAATGTGTGTTTTAGCTGTTTGACTGGCACATGAAAACTGGTAGTACCTATTCACACACTTTTAAGGTATCTGAAAGAGTTAACTCATGTAAGGATGAACCAATTTTACTTAGATACGGAATAAGAAATAAAAATGATGGGGGAGGAAGATTTGGACTGTTTATTAAAGTCAAAAATAGAAGGACACTGAACCCAATTTCCATGCATGACATATTGGAGCCGGCGATGGTGGTGTGAATTCCCGGCGCGTTCACGCCCACGTCTTTAACTGTCTAGAAGTTGGCAAACCTCCAAGCAGAGTCTGGAGATTTGGTTTACACAAACAAGAGGCTGATCACTGGCGTTCTGAGTTAATCCAAACAAGAAATTTAACTTCTTGCATTCCCAATGACATAGGGGATCACACTATCTTCCTCAAGTGACAAATCATCAGAACACAGTGGAATTGACACCTCAACAAAGAAGATGAGAAGAACACAGTTTATTTTTTTCAAGTGAGGAATTTAAAAGTAAAGGTGCACAGGGATGGCAGTGTGTGGAGATGTTTCCTGGGGACTACAGGGTGGCGACTCACTCAACAGGTGGTTTTTCTTTGGGGACTTCTTTGTGGCCAGGGGTTAGCCGTAGCCCTTCAGCATGGAGAATGTAATCTTCTTAGTGCTTCACAGAGGACAGGTGTTAGGATGCTGCTTAGCGATAAAGCTCACAACAACCCTGAAGAGTAAAATCAGATACTTGGGAGAGCAGCGGTGAAGAGTATACATTCCAGATGCAGGTTTTCTAGGTTCCAGCCCTGGCTTCTCCACTAACTAGTTGTATGACCTTGGATAAATGGCTGAGATCCCAGTCCTGTTGAGAGGTCCAAATGAGATAATAGATATAAAGTGCTTAGGATGTTGTCTGACGTGCACTAAGCAATGACTGATAGTTAGCTGTTATAATTTATGTTGATAAATGCAATGTCAAGTGGACTATATATTCAAATTGGCTTGATTAGCTGATCTCGCCTTGTGGGCAAGCTACAGAGGAAGCCAAATTACCAACAGCTGCTTAGTGATCATGGCACTGGAGGGAGTTCCTTCCATCTGCATGCTTTATAGCACTCGGCTATGAGCACATGGCGCATCCATTTCCACGCCCTTAGCGTCAGGAAGGAGAGACTGCCCCTGTCACGTTCATGGATGCAGCTGGCTAACAGCTTCCCATAGGTTATGGGCTGGAGTTGCTGCCTTGAGAGAGATTCCGCATCTTCATGGTGACTCTACGTGTGCCCAGGTTCTGACCCTGCCACTTGTTAATTTTAGAGTGCAGCTCTAAGAGGACAACCTTCCTTCTGTGATCACAAAAGGCATCTCACGGTTTCCCCACCACATTCTTACGTCATATGAGATGTGCATGTGTCCAGACTCAACGTGACTCTAACAGCGAAGTCTGAGAATTCTTCTACTTAAAAGAACCGCTCATTTTGAAGATTTGTAGAAAACAAAACCACAGTTTCAGAATGATTTATGAATTTTATTGAGTGCCATTACATTTCTGCAGTTGTGTATTGAGTTGAAGCCTTAGGATTTACCTAAAGTACCAAGTGTCCGCTTTATCGATTTGGTCAAATTTCTAAAGAAATGGATGGAGCTTAAAGAAAATTATTCCCACCAAACAAAGAATCTCAGAACAATCCTGAAAAGTGTGGTTCAAGCTGATGTGTTTAGGAACTTCTGGACTTGCGACTATAAACCATCTTTCTTTTGCAGGAGCCATCATAAGTTATGATCCTGTGGTGACATTAGACTTGTGCATGACAATTCTCAACAAAGGTTCAGCCTGTTAAATACCAGTATTTTCATGATTTTGATAAATAATATCAAATGGCTGAAACCGAGCCTGCTCTTTTTATGAATGAAGTGGATTGAGTTGTTTGGCACTGTTTTAGTTTTACTATTAAAAGTCGATTGGCTGCAATTTAGCAGTGAAAGATCAGGAGATTTGTTCTTGCATGGATCATCGTAGAGACAAGAATTAAGGTTGAATATTCTTATTTTTTAGTATCTCCATTTAATATGGCAGACAGTTTTTGTGCATCATTTATTTACCCTGAATTCTAAGATTAAAATATATAAAAATAAAGTTTTAAAAATAATTTTTAATTTTTCAATTACAGTTTCAGGTGTATAACACTGATCAGACATTCACAGAACTCATGGTGACCCCTGCAATAGATCTAGCACCCATCTGACATCGTACATAGTTTTTACAATATTATTGACTGTATCCCTTATGATAAACTTTCCGTCTCCATGACAATTTTGTAACTACCAGTTTGGGCTTCATAATCCCTTCCTTTTATCTACCAATCCCACCAAACCCCTCTCATCTGGCAACCAGAGAAATGTTCTCTGTATCTACAAATTTGTTTCTGTTTTGTTTGTTTATTTATTTATTTTTTAGATTCCACCTATAAGTGAAATCATATGACATTTGTCTTTTTCTGTCTGACTTACTCCACTCAACAAAATACCCTCTAGTTCCATCCATGTCATTGCAGATGGTAAGATTTTATTATTTTTTTTTGGTGTGTGACTGAGTAATATTCTATTGTATATATGTACCACTTCCTCTTTATCCATTTATTCATTGATCGACAACTAGGAGGTCTCCAAATCTTGGCTACTGTAAACAATGCTGCAGTGAACATATAAATGCACACATTCCCCTGAAGTACAGTTTTGGGTTTCCTCAGACAAATACCCAGAAGTGGGATTGCTGGGTCCTTCTTTGTCTCTTGTTATAGCCTTTGTTTTAAAGTCTATTTTGTCTTCTATAAGTATTGCTACCCAGCTTCTTGTCTTGTTTTGTTTTCATTTTAATGAAATATCTTTTTTTTATCTCTTAATTTTCAGTTCCTGTGTGTCTTTCAATCTGAAATGAGTATCTTATATACAGCATATGTAAAAGTTTTGTTTTCTTATCCATTCAGCCACCCTATGTCTTTGATGGGAGCACTTGACTCATTTACATTTAAAGCTCTTGGTAGATACATAGTTGTTGCCATTTTATTATTCATATTTTTGATCCTTTTTCTTTTTTTTAATGATGTCCCTTTAACATTTCTTGTAATGGTTTGGTGTCAATGAACTCCTTTAGCTTTTTCTTGTTTGAGGGACTCTATCTAAATGATAGCTTTGCTGGGTAGTCTTGGTTGTAGGTCCTTGCTTTTCATCACTTTGAATATTTGATGCTAATCTATTCTGGCTTAAAGAGTTTCTGTTGAGAAATCAGCTGACAACCTTATAGGATCTTGTAGGTAACTGACTGCTGTTCTCTTGCTATTTTTAAAATCTTCAGTCTTTAAACTTCAGCATTTTTATTATGATGTGTCTTGGAATGGGCCTCTTTGGGTCTATTTTGTTTGGAATTCTGCATTTCCTGGGTTTATATATCTCTTTCCTTCTCCAGATTAGGGAAGGTTTTCATCATTATTTTTTAAAATAGATTTTCAGTTCCTTCCTTTTTTTCTCTCTTCATCTAGTACCCCTAACATGGGAATGTTGATATACTTGATGTTGTCCTAGAGGACCCTTAAACTATTCTAATTTTGGAGGGGATTTTTTTGTGTTTTTTAATGTTCCGATTGAATGTTTTCTATTACTTTATCTTCCCAATCACTGATTCGACCCCTGTTTCATCTAATTTACTGCTGATTGCCCCTAATGTATTTTTTATTTTAGTTACTGTGGTCTTCATTTCTGACAGGTTCCTTTTATGTTTTCTTTCTCCATTTTTATGTTTCCAATCTCTTTTTTGAAGTTTTCACTGAGATCATTGAACATCCTTATAACCAGTGTTTTGAATACTGTATCTGGTCGATTGCTTGTCTCCATTTTGTTTAGTTCTTTTTCTGGAGCTGTGTTCTGATTTTTCATTTGAGACATGTTTCTTTTTTCTCCCCATTTTGACTGCCTCCTTGTTTTTATTTCAATGCATTAGGTAAAGCTGCTATGTCTTCCAGTCTTAATATAGTGGCCTTAGGTAGTTGGTGTCCAGTGGGCCCAGTGGTCAGTCTCCCTGGTCATCTGAGCCAGATGCTCCAGGTGTGTGCTTTGTGTGGGTTGTTTGTACCCTCCTGTTGTAGTTGAGCCTTGGTTGCTGTTTTCACATCAGTGGAAGGGTTGACCTTCAGGCTGATTGGTTATAAAGACTGTTCTTGACTCAGTGGAGAAGCTGTTTAGCAAGGGCTGACTCTACAGAGCAGGATTTGCATTAGCAGGTTCTGGTGGCTGCTGAGTCTGTCCTTTCAGTGTGTCATTTGTGGAGGTGGTTAAGTGATGCTCTGATGTAGTCTGAAGTTGGCTGCTGGATGTGTTGGTTCTGGGGTCTCTCAGCAGGGGCTCTGGTAAAGACCAGCTCAGCTGCTACCTATTCCCTAACTAGGGCCACTTGGTATGAGCTACAAAGTGATCTGTAGATGATTGACAATTGTCCTGGGCTTGGAGATTCCTGGGAGAGTCTAAGCTGTAAACCAAGACCAGCTGCCATTAGGGCCGGGTTTGGGGCTGCTTAAACAATAGGTGTGTGACATGCCAGATGCTGTTTGTATGGGGTTTGTAAATTTTTGAGAGATTTTAAGAAAGTTTGCAGCATGAGCCAAGACAGGCCATGTATATGAAAGCTGCTTCAGTGGGCCCACAGGCTGGGTGAGGTGGGATGTCAGGGAATCACCAAGGTCGAGCAAACGGTGTTAACCAGGCTGATGAACACTCAGATATAGTGCCCACCTAAGTGCACTGACTGGGTGAAGGGAGGACTCAGCAAAGGAACAATGGATCTGTCAGCACTTTAGTCTGGGAGAAAGCTGCCTCTTCAGCCCTTGCCCTGAAGACAGACAATTCAGTGCCTCCTCCTATGACCCTGGTGCTTTTCGAGCAGCTGGCACAGCGCTAGAGCTCAGAACAAGTTTGTCTGTCAGTGAGCAAGTCCAAGTGCAAACTCTTTAAGAAGAGCGCCTGGGACTCCAGCCACCCTCTGCCACTCAGCCACCATCTCCACTGGTTTTAACAGCCAGATGTTGTGGGAACTTCTTTTTTTGGCACTGAAACCCTAGGCTGGGGAGCCGGGTATGACTATAAGACCCCCCCCCACACTCCTCAGAGGGGACCTCCACAGCCAAGATATCCCTCTAAATTTTTACCTGCCACATGTGAGTATGTGACCAGCCCTTCCGTGTCTCCACCCCTCCTACTAGTTTCGATGTGGCTTCTTCTGTATGTTCTTAGTTATAAGACTTCTGTTCAGATGGCCTTCAGGCTGTTCTCAATTATTTAGTTGTGATTTTGATGTAGTCATAGAGGAGGAAAGCACAGCATTTCTCTACTCTGCCATCTTGACCAGAAACTGGAAAATAAACTTTTAATTAGCAATCTAAAATAGACTCTTCTTCAGATATTACATTGTCTCCTCCCACTTTATTGCCTTTTAAAGGTAATCTTCATTATTTCTACTTGGCAGTGAACCTCCAGCATCACTCTCAAAATTAACTTATAGTTTTCATTAAGTGTAGTTTAAACTGTCTGTGTCTTTACTGAAATCCAAACAAATAACATGATTTGCCACTTATCCAAAACTTTCTGCTAAAGAGAAAAAGTGAACATATGTACGATTGCTTTCAAACCTTAGAAGAGGTAAGTTTGGCGTTCAATAATTTCATCAAATAAGGTCTAAATTTTATGGTGCAAATACCAGGCTTCACAGGTCAGTAAGCTTTTTCAAATCGTACGCAGGCTGCCTTTATCACATTTGTACAAAGGAATTGATTTTGGTGGTTGGAATAAGGCCATTTTAGTCTTGCTGCAAACTTTCTAGAAATAATGGTGCTATATTAGAAGGTAAATTATAAATAGATTACTGTTTTTAAGTATTATTCAGAACGTTAACAACTAATATAATGAGCTTTCTATTTCAATCCTAAATAGCAAGTGACAACCTGGTTTTTAAAGTTCTCTAGTACCTCTCAGCAGTTGTGTGAATTCTAGGGAAATCTGTGCTATCTGGTGACAGAAACATCATGTTTTATTCGTGCCCTTTTTTTCTTTCTTTTGGGTCTACTGTGCCTGTTATTGGCAGAACAGCCAAAGGAGGCAGACAGGGCCATTGATGCTGGCACCTTTCACTACTGGGAGGCAGGGAGAAATGTATTTTCAAAATGGAGGTTCTCGGTGTGTTGTACTTTTGTGTGAGATATTAATTGGCAGAAAGATTGGTAGGTACATACATAAAGTGTCACACTCGGCCTCCTGTAATGCATCGTGTGCCCTTGTGGCCTTTCACCTGTGGATCACCTCTTGGAATGAGAGTTTTTTCTAATTTTTCAGCTTACGCATTCTCAGAGGTCCCAAGGGCTATATGCAACATATATAGGCAGCGTGTCTTTTGAGAGGGCTTTCCACACCTGTATGTCTGCATTGTTTAGGAGTGCGTGGAGTGTTCTGTACATATTAACATACAGGGTTTGTGGAAGAGCCTCCTGTTCCTTTAAGCAGATTTAGTCATTTCTGTCTCTGTACACCTGCTGCCTTTTCAACATGCCTCTGTTATTTATTTGCACATTTGTCTTTCTGTCTGGGGCAGGAATTCTTGCCATCTCTACTTCCTTCCCTG
Organism: Macroglossus sobrinus; assembly: GCA_004027375.1. Lineage (NCBI taxonomy): Eukaryota > Metazoa > Chordata > Mammalia > Chiroptera > Pteropodidae > Macroglossus > Macroglossus sobrinus. The sequence continues at coordinate 50,749 of PVKZ01004620.1, read as the reverse complement.
TATCTAGCATAGAGTCTGGCACATAGTAGGTAGTTCTGTTTGTTAAATATATACCCCTGACACCTCAGGGTCGAGGATTAAAATCTGGCAAAATCTGAAAATCTATAATATTTACTAATGTGAATGCAGAGCTCAGAACTGACTCCATCTGATGCTCAGGTAGGAAGGAATTTGGAAATAGTATTTATTAAAAGTAAAGCAAAACTTTACTGCACACTCTAATGAGAAAGAGATTCATGCTTCCATGGTGTAAGTATTTTCCCACAGCTGATTTCTCACCTGTAAATGAGGATGTTGGATGAACCTCAAGAATCCTTTCAAGCTTAAAACTTTTTAGCATCTTTGGTATAAGGTACTGATTGCTTTTATTTTGCCTCATTCTTCATATTTTGACATTCTCTTTGCTTTTCAGCCATGAAACTTAAAATAGGCCTTAACTACAACCAGGACTACAAAAGAAACCTCCAACCAGGTTTTTCAGTACTTGAGTAGTAACTGTAACTGGCATATCAAATTACATATTTCATGTGAATATCTGATGACTGTACTTTGAAATAAAGGGAGTTATTTTTAATAGAACTATTGTAAATTACTCACTATCCCACTATTAAAATGACCTCTCTAGGTTTATAGTATTTTAATTCAGGAATCCCCAATCCCCAGGCCATGGACTGGTACCAGTTGGCTTGTTAGGAACTGAGTCACACAGCAGGAGGTGAGTGCTGGGTGAGTGAGCGAAGCTTCATCTATATTTGTAGCTGCTCCCCAGTGCTAGCATCACCGCCTCAGCTCCGCCTCAGATCATCAGGCGTTAGATTGTCACAGGAGCTCCAGTCCCTGGTTCCCCAAGAGGTTGAGGACAGCTGGTTTATTTCATTGTTAAATAAAGACACTCTCTTTCTTTCTTAGGGCCCATCTTGCCTACTCAGGCCGTTGTTAAAAGCCCACTATCAAGACCCCATAACTAGTCTGGTTGGTTTCAGTGGAATCTCCACTCACCTCAGGGGTTCATGTAATCACTTAGAATAATGGCAGTTTCCAGATATTTATATTCCTCAGAGCCTAGGTGTTCAGGGTCCCTCTAGCAAGAGTCTCTTAGGTAAAAAAGTGAGGACTCTGATTTTCTTCATGTGTCAAAGGGCCTCCTTCCCCTCACTCATTCTTGTATTCCACTTCCGGTCCTCGTCCCACCCCCCTGGAGGGAGCATGTGCTCCTCTGCCTGTTCTTCACCATAAAGACCTGGTGCTGAAAGGGGTCTCGGTTTAAGATCATGTTCAAGTTTGACAGATGAGGAAGTCGAGGCCTGGAGAGGCCACACAACCTGCTCAAAGTCAAACAGCTCGTTTGACCTTGAGCTCAAGGTCTTTGCACTGCTGTGCCCAAGACTTTCTGCTTCCGTCAGGCTTGAGAAGGGGCAGTGGCAATTGAGGCATTAGAGTCCATGTTGCATTTTACAATAGCAAGACTTTCCTTTAAGTATTTTCTCTCTTGTTTTACAAAGGGTTTTTTTTCTTTTTTTTTTCTTTTTTTTTTTTTTTTACTTTCCCAGTTCTCTCATTTTCTTACATGGTAGGCTAATCTGACATCTTGTGCAGAGAACTGATGAACTGTTTTCTACAAAATAAACAGTGAAAAGCAAGTAGCACAAGTGCTTAGGGACATTCAAGGGCCCTTAGCGCCCTGAGCTTGCGACAGCTCAGTAGGCATGCCTGCCTCGGTCGTCGAGGGAGAGGACGAGATGGGAAGACGCTGCATTTAGAGGGCTGGGTACCAGAGGAGGGGCAGTGGGTGTTTCATGAAATGAGAGAGTGAACAGTCTTTTTGGCATTGTGATAGGTCTATTTTTCTAGCAAGTATCAAAGTCAGAATCATCATCCCCAAAGCTCAGAGAGGCTGGCAGCCAGCAAGACTCACTTCTGTGGCTCCAAGGGAAATGTTAACGAGACACCGTGTGTCATGTCTGAGGTCCCAGAAGACAACCTGTGCATCTCTTTGTGTCCCACATAGATCCACAGGGACGGTGGCTTCAGTCTCACTGGGGGGACTTCCAGCCCTACGTGGTGACATCAATGAGTTTGTGCCTGTGTGGAGGGGGCAGGAGTTGTAAAGGGTGCTGGGAGGATGGATGACCTCACTTCTGAATGTATAGATGTTGGGGGCCTATTTTTCCTACCCCCAAGTCCTAATGAACCTAAAGACTGCAGGGCATGCAACAACATCTCTTGAGATAATTAACTGCTTGGACAGTTACTGGAAGGGGACCGCACCCACAATCCTGAGTGAAGATCTAGTTGTGAGTTTCAGAGACGATAAAGATGAAAATTGCTGCCCGAGCAGGACCCTAGGACATGCCCGTCCTGCAAAAAAAAAAAACAAAAACAAAAACAAAACATTTCAAAGAGATGAATGGCTTTTTTCATCCAGGAGACACCTGCCTCCCCTCCTCTCCCATTCTCTGGTGAGCCTGAGAAAGACACACCTCAGGATTCTAAATAGACTGTTATGATGAGGCCGAGTTGAAAAGTGAGAAAGATGTGAGGTGTGATTCAGGGCCCATAGGAGAAGGAAGGGGAACTAGATTGAAGTAGATGTTTTCGGAAAATGGGTTCATACCGGAGTCAGCCATACTCGAGAAGGGCCTCAGCCCTGCCAAGCCTGCCTGAGACGCTGACATTGGCCACCAGTCTGGAGGTTCCTGGGCCACCCTCACTTCAGTTTGTCAGTTCTCTGTACAAGATGTTGAATTAACCTTCCATGTACAAAAATGAGAGAACTGGGATAGTTAAAAAACAAAAAGAAACAGTAAAACAAGAGAGAAAAAACGAAAGTCTTGCTCTTGCAATAGGGACTCTCTAATGCCTCTGCTGCCATGGCCCCTTTCAAACCAGATGGCTACAAATGTGGGGCCCCACGGATTCCCCAAGGTGAGTCAATTCACTTGGACAAGTCACAGAATTCAAGGAACGCTATACCTATAATAGTATTTCTATTCAATCAAAGGCCGCAAATCAGAACCCACCAAAGGAAGAGATGCCTAGGGCGGGATCTCGGATCCGGAAGGCTCCGTGTCCTCAGGCCTTTCTGGCCTCCATGTGGCATTATGCAGAGATTCATCAGCCCAGGAAGCTCACCCCAGCTTTGGTCTCCAGAATTTTTATTGAAGTTCATTACATAGGCATGATCGATTGAGCTGTTACCCACCCTTCTCCAACCCACATGGCTGAACTCAACCTCTAGCTCATCCATCCCCAGAGACTGGCTAATATCATGTGACCAAGAGCTCCAGCTCTCTAATCAAATGGCTGGCTGGTCTTTCAAGCATGGCTGGCTTATCTGTATGGCTGGTCCCCACCCAGCATCATCTTTTTAGCAGAAACTATCAGTTGGCCACCAAGAGTCACCTTGTGTGGTTTGAGAGGCCCACCACCAAACACAAAGACACTCCTGTCACTGAAGAAGTTCCAGGTATTTAGAACTTACATCTGAGGAGCTGTGACAAAGGCCAGATCAGTCTTTGGGGAGCTAATGCTTCACTGTGCAGCTCGGCAATATGGGTTGGCCCAAAGCTCATGTCTGTGCTGGTGTGTCAGTTCGTGACAGGATGTGGCGCAGAGGGAGGGCCTGTCAGGTGAGCCTTGCTGACCTGCTGTGGTCCAGAAATGCATGTGCTTTTGTGGCTTTCCAGAATGGCCCTTTCTAGGAGTCCATGTGGGAGATGCCATTGGAGCGGGAATGAAAGCTGCTGAGTGTATTTGGTCAATATAGTCCATCTCCAGACTCGTCCTAATGTTTTACATTCAAGTAGGTCACCAGTGGCAAGTTCACAGTCTAAGTGTCCACCCTCAAACCCAGCTGAGAACAGAGCTACCTACTGTTGTCAGAGTAACAAACTTCACTAAAACCAGCTCTCAGCACTCCCAGGCCTCTAGAGTAAGGTTGAAAGAGGATGGGTTTGGGTCTCTGAGGCTTGTATTTGCCTACTAAGACCTGCTGATTTGGGGAACAGTCCGTAATCTTATTCCACTCACCCTTAAAAGCTGGAACAGGCCATTTGTGCTTGAGGCTAAGCCGATTCATGATTTTTCGAACTCTGGGTGCTAGGGACTGGGTGACTTACTTGGCTTTGAGGGGCTTCTCTTCATGAGCGGTAAGTGCAAGGGGTTCAGTGTACACAGGACAGGAGAAGCCCAAGGGGCGGCTTCTCTCGGAGGCACCGTAGGGAGCCAATGGGTCGCCCTGCAGGTAGGAGGGTGAAGAGAAGGGACAATCAGCTCAGAGTGTTTTGTGTTCTTCTGTGACTTCTCAGCAACGTTAGCCAGGGGGACTGGAACACAGTTGACTCTTGAGCAACTTGAGTGAGGGGCACTGACCCCCCGAAGCAGTCAACGATCTACAATTTTTGACCCCCCATCCCAAAACTTTCCTGTGTGGAGCCCGCTGTTAACAATGATGTACATAGTCAATTAACAATGATGTACATACTCAATTTCATACGTTATATGTATGATATACTATAGTCTCACAATAAAGTAAGCTAGAGAAAAGAAAATGTTATTAAGAAAATCACGAGGCAGAGAAAAATGCAGGGTTTATTGAAAAAAAAAAAAAAAACAGCCCATGCATAAGTGGGCCTGCGCAGTTTAAACCCATGTTCCTTGGTCAGCTGGACCAGCTTACTCATCGCCGGTCACCAAGAAACTGCTTTCTGTCACCTGCAGGGTGGCGTTAGTGCAACGAGCATCGCGTATGGACTCAGAAGAGCTGGGTTTGAACGAGACTGCCGCTCTGACTAGCTGTGTATCCTCGGCCAATCCACTAACCTTTCTACGTCTGTTTTTTTCATCCATAAAAGGGGCACAGAATATCTGTTTTAAGAGATTATCGGCAGAATTAACGCATGTGAAAACGCCGAGCACACCGTCTCTGACACCGTGGGTGTTCAGGAAGCATCTCTTTCGCTCACCTCGCCTCTTCCTTTATCCCTGAACGTCGTGTTTTAAGACCCTTAACTACGCAGAAGCTTTCGGGCAGCCACTTTGACGCAGAGTTCTGTATTGTCTCTCAAAATCTCATGCGGCCTGCAAACCCAACTTCTGCTTAATTGCTTCCTCCTACGATTGCTCTTGGTAAGCTCTCTCTAACTCAGCTTGAAGTTTAACCCTATTTGCCCCTTGTCAAGGAAACTGTTCTTTGGTGGGTAAGCTGTTTCTGAAGAATTGTCCAATTTAGGAAAATTAAGTTTCAGCTAGCCGTGTGGCTCTGACAGCTTATACTGCTCAGAACTTAGCAATCATGGAGAACATGCCAGTAAAAATGACAAAACGGCAGAACCCTGACCCACCAGGTAACTGTACGTTGAATATGTCTTGGCTCAAACCAGGAATGATTTTATTTAAATGAACTAAGGGCAAAACTGCGTGTTGTGAGTCATATGACGCAGGGCCAGTGCCCTGGGTAATTAAAGATGCAAACTAGAAGCAGAAGATGTTTGAAAATAGAAAGTGTGAGTATCACTGGCTTTACAGGGGCGAGGTGGTGGGGGGAATGGGCAGACCCATTTCTCTTTAATGAATGGATTCTGAGATGCATATGGGCATGAAGAGACAAGCCGTGCAAACTCAGTGCTATTTCTTCTTTTAATATTAGAAGAGAAAAAGATGAGTGATACCTGTTGTCCAGAGCCCACAACCGCTCTCATCATCCTGCAGAGGCACAGAGAGGGGCAAAGGAGGTAAAGAGTTTGAAGGAGATAAGTACAAAAACAGGAGTGAATTTGTGCAAGAATGAGGATTAGACACATTAAGTACTTTATAGTCACTTGATCCTGCTAATCTTTGTTCTCTAATGTGAAAAATTCATGGGCTTTAAGAAGAGAATGCTGTAGGTAGGTTCTTAGATGAAACCAGGACTGAGTGTCATTGTATAATCCCCACATATCTGCAACCTTATCTCTTCAGGAATCGGAAAGAAGTAGGCAGCTGGAGAAGGCAGGCGGAAAGATTAGCTCTCCATTTCTCGGCACATTGTGTTTTTGTATTGCAGCATCTTTAATTACCGAAAAGTAATTCACTGAATAGTACCCTAGTGGCTTGACAAAGTTAATGCAGTTTCCAGAAGTGTCTAACCTTCTCCCAGGGAGTAGCTTAAGTACAGAGAAAATCTGGCTCAATAAATACTAAGCAACAAGAATCAACGAATGAGGGTCAGACTCCACACAACAAATTGAACCGATGGCCCATTTAATTTAGGACCTTCTCAATAAGTCACCTTTCACCATACAATGCTATTTGCCTAAATCACCTAGAATTGATGGCCATTCTTCCTTAATCCTTTGAGGTCAGGTTGGTATTCATTTATTCCCTTCACTCGTTTCTTCTACCATCCATCCATCCATCCATCCATCCATCCATCCATCCATCCATCCATTCACCCATTGTCTTATTGAGCCTCTGCTGTGCAATGTTCTGTAATAATAAAACACAGACCTTCTCTATAAAGAACTCCCTGGAAGGGGGAGATGGGGTGAGCTAGAAATCCACAATAGACTCTCAGACATATCTATGGACACGCAACAGGCTTCACCTCTTCCAGAAGTTGTCATGGACCAGCCTTCTCCAACAGGCTACATAAGTTGCTCCCTTTTTGTGCTCCCATGTGACTCTGTCCCCCTATATTCTAGCACCGGTCACATTGTACCGTACTTGTTTTTTATTGTCTGTCTCTTCCCCTATGCTATGGATTCCTTGAGGGTATGGATTCCATTTCAGTCATCTTTTTCCCTCAGTGTCTCGACCAGCCATTGGCACTGAGAAGGCCCAATATATATGTTGGTTAAAGGATGAATGGATGAGGATACTTTATTTTGCCTGTGAATCTAGCTATACCAGGCCTGGCTTTGATCTACACTTATAACCACATATTGCATAGCTATTTTTAAGAGGTTATAGCTGGGGATGACCACGGAATCCCAAGCTGTCCTATTCGTGGCTTAGGAAAAATTTTAAGTTTGTGTGGCTGGCACACGGCTGCTTTTAGAATGAGAAATACAAATTCGTCATGAACACACATATATGTACATAGATTTGCTATGTACAGTGGCATCCCAGATTGCTTCCTTTACCTTACAAGCTGTATTCAATCAATCTCTACATCCTGTTTATTCCAAGACCTTCATGCCTTTAAAAATCTGTCTCCTTCTCTCCATCACCACTGCTACTGTCTCAGCACAGGCCACCCTCATTTCATTTACAGCAACTGTTCCAGTCTTACTGGATTCCAGTCTTGTCTCTTCTTCCCCCAAATCTATGTTCCACATTGAAGCCACAATGTGTTTCTAAAGTGTATCCGACTGTGTCTTTGCCTTGCTTAAGACCCTTCCCTGGCTCCCAGTGGCACAGGATAAAGCCTTAACTTGCCAGCGTGGGATGAGAAGTCCCTCCAGTTCCCCTCTGCAGTGTCATCTCCTGGTGCTTCTCTGCACACTCTGCGTCCCGCATCCTGGCCTCTGTGCCTCACATTCTTTGACCAGAGCATCCTGTGTCAGCCCAGCTCAGGCCCCACGCCCTTTGCCCTGCATCCTCAGCTAAGTTCTACCAGCGTGAACACGTCTTCATTCAGAATTCTTTCTCTGTATGTCCACTTTCTCATTTCCCCTCCCAAAGCACAGATGGGCCACAAGTCCTTTCCTTGTCTTCCCATAGCTTCCTGTGTCCTTTTCATATCAAAGCATTAATGCTTCTCTAGTTGTTTGGTGGCGAATGCTAAACCTTGCTTACTTAACAATTCACTCTCTAATGCTTAGCTCATTCTCAAGCACAAAACATGTAAGAAGTAAATGACTGAAAGTAAAATAAAGGCTCTGTCAGTTTCAAGTTTGGTCCACACCCGGTCTTTCATAATTGGACTCGTTTCATGTGAATCCTTGGTCAATTTTTACTGAGGGGCAAACGAGAAATAGAAGTGCAGAACTTGGGTGAGTTAAGTTGTTTCTGATACTTCACTAGAAGTTTGAAAACTAGGCTAACCAGCTGCTCTGGTTTGCCTGGGACTGTCCTGGTTTTTGTGCTTCAAGTTCCACTTCCTGGGGGAGCCATCATTCCTGCTTTCATCCTGAAGTTTTCACATGCTGGCAAATGCCCCTCCATCCCCAAGCTAACAGGGCACACACACATGGTGACTGTGGTGTGCCTTAGAAGTCTCATGCCTTGGAGCTCATCTCTCTAGGACTTCTGTTCTACATAGTTTCAGATTCCATATGGGAGCATTACAAAAACTAAGCGTGAGCTGAGGATCTCTGCGATCCGCCCTGCGTTCTGTAAGATGAAGAGCCAGACAATGTAACAATAGCTTCACAGTAGCCCTATGAGATAACTAACTGGCAGAGCCAAAATTCAAGCCTCTTCACCCCAAATCTGCACAGCTTCGTCTCCTGGAGGCTGTGGAGTCTGACGTGGGTCCTGGACTGGGACTTAGAAGGCCTGGCACCTCTTAGAGAGTCCTCAGAGCTAGTTGACCTTGTGCAGCTGGCCGTTTATCCTGTCTGAGCATCAATATCTTCATCTTTAAAATGCCTCTCCTGTATGCATCCCAGGGTCGCTGGAGATTCGAAAGCATAGTGTGTGTGAGAATAATTTGAAGACTATGAGTGCTCTGCCAATGCGACCACCATCATCCCATCCCAATGTTATGTGAACCCAAGCTGTTTTTCCATTGAAAATTATAGTTGGTGTGATGCTAGAAGTGCCTGCTCTCAAGCATATAAAACAGACCTGCTCAGAAACACGAAGCAGATCGGCCAGTGCGTGATGCACAGCTGCAAATTTTGGGTGCGATGCAGCCACGCACAAAACAAGCAGGGTCTTCCAGGGATGTAGCCTGAGATCCTCTTGTAAAGAATTGAATTGTACAAATTACATAACAGTAATCTGACTCTGATTCTCATTTTAGTGGCGTTTACCCAAGTCAGCCTCAGACCACATGAGTTGAGTTTTGAAAGCTGTACTGAAATTTAACATCCACCTCTTTATCACCTTAATGCTTTTTCTTTTGTGTGTGTGTGTGTGTGTGTGTGTGTGTGTGTGTATTTGAGAAGTGTGATATTACCTTGCCATTTTATTCTCTTTCCACACACTCAAAAGAAAGCGACCAATTCCGATGCCTTCCTCCTCTTTGAACATTTTTAAAATATAAAAATAAAAAATATTTCCTAGCTGGAACGTAATATACTGCCTTTCGCAGAAAATCTGTGTCATGCCACCTCAGCACCTCATCCCCCAGGGCTCACTCGGTTACACCGTGATGTGTCTGCACCAAAGAAAATTAGTGACCCTGTGATCGGAACAACAAAATGTTCTCAGAATGTATTGCCTCATCTGTTAGGTTTGATTAAACCATTTATTAGCAAAAAATAAAAATTGCTGCTTTTTTTTTTTTTTTTTTTGGCCTAGCATGTCTGGAGAGGCAGGGGTACCTCGTGAGGCTATTGTGTGGTCTCAACATTCATTGCAGGGCTGCATGTGGCTATTAGATTATGATAATATGGAAGTGAGCTTACATTAGGAGGAAGATTGTCATATTTATTCTACTTGCGCTGCTTGTCACATCTGGGTCTGATTCCGACTCTATCGTTGGCTAGATTTGACATTCTACAGGCATTTAATTGCACAGTTTATATATGCATTTACTTCTGTTAGCAAAATCATATCATCGCTCCTCCATCCTTGATGCGTATGCACTGAATTCTTTTTCCAGCCAAGCTGATGCATTTATGTCACGTGCTTTCTCACCTTCGTGAAGTACCTGGCTCACATTAGGAATGTGACCAGACATCAAACAGCAGAGCTCTTTTTGTTTTTTTTTTCTGTGTAAAGCTCATTAATTCCAAGGGCCTCTGAATCGCTATCTGCATCTTTTCGCCTCCATTCCCTCCTTGTGGAGTCAGTTACTTCGCTGAATGTGAATTAGATGGTTGATCCTCTAGAACCCTGTAAGAGTTATGTGAACTTCACAAATGTGGCCAATTTCGATACGTTTCTGGATGGAGTGACATTTGGCCTAGGATGATGTGAGCAAATTGTTACCCAGCCTTCCTCACAGACACAGCGCCAGAAGAATGTGTGAGACCAGTGTCCTGTCTACATAGCCATAGAACTGAACAGTAATGGATTCTGTTGGAGGGTTTTGGAGAGGTTTTGTAGAACAGATTGGTCACATCCATTTATTCTTCTAACGTTTATTGAGCAGCTACAGTGTGCTGGGCGCTGCGCATAGCCTGGAGATGAGATCGAGAGACACAGTTCTCGGAGGAAGTGAACATCTAAAGGGTTGCCAGGCTTGCACATAAACACTTAGCAATGACAACTGCTGAAACAGAGCGTTTAAACTGTTGAGAGCGGGGACTAGAGAAACTACAGTTTGCCTGGAGGTGTCAGGGAAGTTCTCCTGATAGGAATAGGATTTGAGTTGTCACTTGAAGGGTGGGTAGAAGTTAAACAAACAGGCAGAGCATGGCAGGAAGGGAAATTGTAGCAAGATCTGCAGGCAAAAGCACACTGGGTTGTTCAGTGCCACTGGGGATTAAAGAGTGTTTGTGTGCCGGGGATTGTGTTGGAGGAGGCCATGGACGGGGGTGGGGGACACCGGGGAGTCAGGGTCAGGCTGATGACAAAGGGCCTTGGGTGTCAAGCAAAGGGACTTAGCTCTTATACTATTCAAGAGCTTTATTAAAAACCAAGGCAGAGTCTGTGACGAATGGCAGCGGGGAGAGTAGCAATTATACACCTCCAACGGTCCAGCCACAACCTCCCCCGAGTGACTGAGAAAGCTAGGTGTGCCCTTGGGAGTATGTCACCTGTGAGTGGAAAAGAGCTGAGATTATTCAGTAGCTGTGAACTATTCAACACACTTGGGGAGGGAGATGCCGAATCAGATTTACACGCTCATTTTACTTACAAGACAACAGGCTGAGACAACTTCCTCCTAGTGATGTCTGAGGCAGAGTTTCATTCAGGTTGACTAAGTGCACGAGTGTTGTTTCCGTCTCTCTGAAAGGATGAAGTGGAGACTGACAGGGACAGGGTGGAGAAGGACTTAATGGCACACGGGGAGGAGGGACAGCTGAGTGCTGGGTGGTTGCATAGAGGGGAAAGAGAACGGTTGGGCCAGATTTTAAGGAAAGAGAAGGGCCCTCAAAAGATTAGATAAAGTAATAGATGGGCATCCGGGGGAAGTCCTCATGTTTTAGGCTGAAGATCTGTGGCCTTCTGTAGGGGAAGCCTCTGGAGAGTCACGACAAAGTTCAGAAGGCAGTGGTCAATGGCACTGACAACTAACTGACCCATAATCTAGTACATCGATTTTGAATCGCATGATCTAGTTGGGAGACTGGGACCCCAGACCCATGGTAACAGAGTCCAGTAGAACACTTCAGCATGCCCTCCACACGATGGCATTCGTCACTGGGAACATGAGACAGAGTCCCAGGAGCACAGACTATGAGAAGGGGGCTGCTGGGTGGTCATGCAGCAACTCAGTGATCCCACTTCTCCAAGCCCAGCCCCCTGTGTCACGGGTAGCTCGTAAGTGATGCTGCTGTAAAATACACGGAGGATATGGCCACGGAAGAGGAAGGATTTCACGGTCCAAACTGGCAGCGAATAGCAACTCGTTGCCCTGTGGACTGTTATCTTAGACCTTTCAAATACAGACTTCTTAGTTCAGAACTGGTTCTGACCCAGGAGGTCTGCGATTTGATGGCTATGATTCTGTTCTTCAGGCTGGTGCTAGGATCCTGTTGCTTTAAGCTCAGCTCTCACCATGGCCTTCGGTTTCTATTCTTGCCTGTCACATCAGCTTGACACATTCCAGAAGCTTCTTTCTGTTCCTCTGTACCCCAGAAGCCTTCAGTGAAGCGAAAACTGGTTCATTGGAGATATAACAGATCTCTCCATTTATCATATGCCCCAAAATATGAAAACGTTTTTTCTCATCATTCACTGAGACTTTATTTTAGAGTTTAGTGTTTCAAGAATATGGGCCCTCCAGAATTGTGGAGGTTAAACCGTGTGCTGCTCTGTTTTGGTGTTTGTGCAAATATTTTCTGAGGAAGCATCTGTTAGGACCAACACCTTTTTCCTGATTTATGAGATCCTGAGGACATGGCCTAATACTTGGGCAAACTTTTCTGAGACCCTTAAATACTAGCCTATAGATAAAGGGAACAACCTAAGAAATGCCTTGTCTCACACCTGCCATGTTGTAGTGGCAGGTTTCTTCATCACAGTCAAAAACACAAAACGAAACACACACACACACACACACACACACACACACACACACACACACACGGAGCATCATTAATTACTAATGCCGATAACATGCTAGAGAAACAGGATAAACAGAACTGCCAATATTCAAGTCGCATTTTCCCTTTTAAGTTTGAAAGTGGGCAAATAATACTCTGTTGCATCTTTCCCTTTTAAAAGAATGTTTCTCTCACTTTTTTATGGGGGGAGTGGGGGTTGCTTTCCGAAAAACCATCTGGCTGCTGAGTTCTGATGAGAGGTGAGGCATGCTTCAATATGCAGGGATGAGATATGAGAGCAAAAGATAATGCTTGAAACCACACTTCTAACATTCAATTTCAGCGCTGTCCAGAACAACTATAAAACTGGAGATAGGTGAGTAATAGATTTGACAGCTATACTCTGGAATGGACCTTATTAGTGAAATATAAATTATAACCAGGCATTTCCTATCAGCACCCTGCACCGTTAATGATAAGCAGTCAATGAGATTTATATACACTTAGCATTTTTATAATGAGTCTGTTGCTTTGATGACAGTTGACTGTCAAATATTATGCTTAGAAATTTATAGCGTTTGATTCAAGTGAATAGACAGTTTAGCTTCACTGCAGTCTGTTCTGATTCTCCCTTTTCATGAGGCTCGTACTTTCTCTGCTCCCACCCCCGCCCCAACCTTATTTATTTTTTTCTTCCTTCAACTACGCCCTTAAACACTGCACTGGAAATAAATTTTTGAAGTGGGTGCGCATTGCCCACAGAAAGTGTGCGTGAACTCGAGGGGAAAGGGTTCCATAAATTCTACGAACGGGCGTGCGGAGTCTAAAGAGAAGGCATGTTATACCGAAGTATTAAAAATTTACAGATGCACCAGACGGTAGCTGCAGGGAAGTTGTCAAGTGTAACGGAAAGAGATTGTGTGGGGAGAAGGCCTTCACATCTGTGAGGGGGTGGCCCATATGCATGTGTGCAGAGGAGGTGACACCTCATTCCCAGGACTGCCCACAGCCCTGAGGACCAGGGCCCAATCAATGCTGCTGACAGATGGACTGCAGCTGGAGAGAGCCGCCAACGCAATTCGGAGGGATGCTCCGCAGAGCCCTGCCGTGTCCACGGGGTCATTTTTGTCGCACGGTTCAAGTGGACACAGCTGTTGGAGCTGATGGCCGCCTCCGCACAGCAGGGGATGTGACTTCAGGTAGCAGCTGCCTGATTTTCAGGAAATAGAGCTGCTGCTCAGAGAATGCGCTTTTTGCAGGTAGGCTGGCTTTGAACACAGGTGTTTTCCACAGGCGGCATCAGAATAGTATTTATGCAGCATTTTAAAAATAGCTCAGATGGGCTGAAAACATGCTCCTCGCTTACGTCCTAGGCTCTCCGTCCTGTTTCAGACCCTTCACGCCTCCTTCCTCTTCCCAAGCATCACGTGTTCTCTGGCTCAGAGAGGTGAACTGGAGATGCTCACCTGTGTTTGAAGTCCAGGAAGGTTGCCACCTGCTCCCCACCTGTCCTTGCTCTGACCCCAACTCCATCTCAACTCTGAAATCTTGGCCTTAAAAATCTCCTGTGCCTGGCCCCTTGGATTCAGCAGTGGGTGATCATCTTGTGTTTTGAGTCTCGCCTTTTCCAAAACAAGTCAGAGTTGGCTTGTCCATCTGGCTAATTGTAGACCCGTCTGCTTCCGGTCAGAATCCCTCTTGGGTTTGATGCCCAAACTGTGTCAATGACTATTTCATTGGTAATTAACCCTAGGGCCCCAGCAAGGACCTGGGTGGATGTTCAGAGACATGCCATTTTAATAATGATTTCAATTATGATAATAACATCACAGTCTATTCAGGCCTGACTATACACCAAGCTGTGGGCTAGGTATTTTATGTATTTTATTTTTTTTAGTGCTTACTATAGCTTTGCAAGGTAGTATTCACATTTTCTAAATAAGGGAACAGAATCTCTGAGACGTGTCAGAACACAGATTGAAATCCAAAGCTCAAGATTCTTTCAGGAATCTTAGAACCACAAGTAGGAGGTGATATAATTCAGAAAAATAAGGAACTCTGATTTCTCCTCCCACTATCCATCTTACTGTCTTGTTTTGGTCTCAGCTGGTAAATTTATCTTTCTTTTTCATGAGGATGCTGTTTTTTGTGATCACGCTTGTCTCCAACCTAATGGATGCCAAGCGTTAAATTTAAATAATGCCAACTTTAGGAGAGAGGGGAACAAAGCTTAGGAATTTTCTGAAGCCTGAGTCAGACGAGGCAGAAGAATAGGTACCAGGGCTGAGCAGGTTACCCTAAGGAACTAGAAAGTTGGTGTACTCACAGGAAAAATCCCAATATTCTTTCTTTTAGGAAAAAGACCACTGACAATGGTGGTCTCCAGCATGCACTTAAATTAGAGCGCCATGGTGAAAGCAGGCATTGAGGAGGAGTGGTTGTCAAGGAGAATTATGAAAGCAAGCGAGTGCCATGGTGACACATTCTGAAGACATTAAAGGGTCTTCAAAGGGTCATAGACAGTGGTAACATTTTTCTAGTGTGCCCCAGAGGTCATGTAGCTGAAGGCACACCGCCCTGGCGACTGTGCAGGATGCTGAGTGCAGGGCTTGGAGGCAGCAAATGAGAGGCACATATTCCACCATCGGCAGCTTAGATGCTGATGTGAGGTGAGATGTGTGATCGGTTGGTTATGGCTCAGACTGGGCTAGAAAACCCTTTCCAGCTAAGGACCCATATTCTTTTAATATAGCGTGCTACGTGCATGGGAGTGTCTGCAGTCTTAGGGGCTTTTGAAATACAATATCACCAAAGTTGATGACATTTTCTTCATAGAAGATAAAACATAATGCATTGGTTATCAAATGCCTTTTTATTAACATTGCATTCGTGAATTTCATATATCCTTTCACCCAGGCTTAAAAAAATAAAATAAAACTTGTCCTTAGGAACCAGAAGAAGACATGTGGAATGGTTCTAAAGGAAGATATTAATATTCACATTATAGCTAAACCTTGCTAATTTGCATTAATGACTGGAAAACCTATAGCAAATTGCCAAATTAGAGAGTAAGCCAGCAACCGGGTTTTCAAAGAAAAAAAAAACAACAAAGACAGAACCAGAAAATGAACCCTTTCTCATAATTTCATCAATGCAATTAAATTTTAACCACTAGAGTAATTCGTAGTTCCATATTTTGTTTATCTTGCAAATCTGTATGCATTTTAAAGAGTAGTAGTGGGCTATTAAAGTAAATTTGTTTCTTTCTGTATGGTTGTGGTTAAGAAATACATGTAAAACAAACAAACAAACAAAAAAACAAAAAAAACCTAGAAAAAAAGAAACTAAATATTTGTTTAAAGAATTTTTATTTTTTAAATAAGTTTTTCAGTGGTAATACCAGATATAATTTTTCATTTCTTCTCTTAGTTATCAGCCAGAATTTGCAAAACTGGAAGTATTACACAAAAGACTCATAAGCATCAGTGAAATCTCTCAACTAACCAGGCACCTTATTTGTGAAAGAGATAGTTTCCCAAAGCACGTGAAAAAATGGAAATTGACAGAGTGGGAGGAAGGTTGGACTCTCAGTTTGACTCCAGTGACACTGGCAGAACCACATCCTGTGACAGCGCATAACACCCAGGACCCGCTGTGACCTATCCATTAATACCCTATGATTACTTCTTATTTTTAATAAGCATTCACTTTCATACCTAATTTTGTACTTACAATTTTGTATTCTTTCTCTTAACTGTATAAATTTCCGCCCTCACAAAACCTGAATCATTCTTGGTAGTTGGAGCCAAATCAAGTTCTAGACTTTCCTTCCTGAGGATTGGAGCCAAAACAAGTTCTAGACTTTCATGGAGGAAGAACCTTAGCAAAGCGAGAAGAGAGTGGGCTGAGGGTAGCATCCAAACATGGGTATCTACAGCGGAAGGTTACTCTGTAAAAATGGAGGAAGAATAGGTGCCGGGCTCAGAGAATTCTAGGGATGTGGAGACCCGTCCTCATTGCCCTCTTCTCTCGTTTAGAGGTGGGGCTCCTCTACCTTCCAGGAGGCAAGAGGACCTGAGCCTGCCGCACGCCTCACAGACAATCCGAACCTCGGCCTGCCTGGTTCAGATGGGGGCTGGGCGGAGAACAAGAGTCCACTGTATCATGTACCTCAGTTTGCACAGGTTATGTGATAAATACCCAGAACCACCTGAGGCTTGGGACTTTGGGAAACATATTCCCCATCCCCTCCTCTTGTTTCTCTCCATAGTTTCGTGGCTCTGCAAGTGTTCATTAAACTTGATTTTCTTACCTTATTAGAAAGTCCATTCAGAAAGTACAGATCCAGGATAGCTGGTCACCTGTGCCTAGAGCTGGGATTGCTTAGGCGTGGCCAGCTCCGTGAAGCCCCAAGAGCAGCACAGCAGATGTTGAAAAATGCTAGATCTGAAGGATGTCAGCTTGGGTCTGCGGTACCACCCTGGGCATCATCTTGACTTCATTAGCATAGGTGTAGGGAGCTCTCTCCTTCCTCACTAAACAGAGACTCTAAGGCAGGACACAGACTCAGATTGTTAGATTGAAGACTAAGAAGCTAGAAAAAATCCACCAGCTCTACTTCTCACATTGTAATGAGAGCCCATGAATTTCAAAGACAACCTGGACAAGAGGGAAAAGCATACATCCCAGATACAGAGATTGGAGGTGGGAATTTTGCCATCATATATAATGGATTTCTATAAAATATCTTAGCCATATAACTTTGGATGCCAAAATGGAACCATACAAGAGACATAAATGATTATTGTGTTTAAAGAACTTAAGATAGATGAATGATTTGTGTTCATGGATAATTTTAACTTAAAATGTATTGTACTTGACAACCCTATTGAGGCTTTATATTTTTCGAAGAAATAAAGAATATGGATAATATTTTTCAAGGGGAGTGGGCTGTTTTTTAGTGCTAAAAACATTTGAAATAAAAAGGAAATAAAGATTTTTTCTCCTTATGATTGTTTAAGTGGAATTGTATGAGTTTGTTATTTATTTACTTTAAAGCGTCAAGTATTTTGGAGTGTTGGAGCTTGTTGAAAGTGCCTCATGCTTTCCTCCTGTATTTTTACAGTTTCAACAACTTTCTTGGACCGTTTCCCTGGAGACCATGATGGTAATGGACTTAACAGGTACACTTAGTCTCCATCGCCCTTATAAGGATGCAGGTGGTGCGATTGGTTAGAAACTCCTCGTAATGAAATCCCATTCCAATTACTGCAGTGTAGAACTTAAAGCATCAGCAGAAAACCCTGGGAACACTTCAGCAGCTTCTTGTTGGTTTTATTTTTTCTTCATCCAGCTTAGATATTATTACTTCTAAAACTTTTGTCTGCAGGAATCCATCAATGTCCTTTTCTGATCCCTCTAAAACGCCCTTCAAAGAGGATTCAGGGATAGGTAATTTTCTCTTCCTTGAGTTTTTGTAGAATTTAGTTCAGGTTTTATTGTATTTTTAAGAGGCCTCGAGATCCCCATAGAGAGCGTCAAGTTGAGTTAAAATACACATGCTACGATGCATTCATAATCTTAAAATATTTCTTAGGAAGAATAATAAGAGTAATCATTTATTTGTTCAGAAGAGAGGCTGCCCAAGCTCTTCTCGGTATTTCCAAAGGTTTGAAAAACCATTGCCTTTAGCTTGTTATATGGAATTTTCACAAAAGGTGTTGCAACTGTTTATAAGACGCATTAACAAATAGATATGGTGAATTCTCTTGTAGAGTTGACAACAGAATGTCAGTGGTTGGAATCTCTCTGGACGACGACAATCTAATCTCATGAATGCCTTGATTCTATTAGAGTGGTAAAAAGATGGTAATGGTCATATATTCAAGGAGAGAAGAGGCTAATGGATGTTCCCATAAATGTTTGCTGAGACTTAGTGATTGGAGTTAGTTGTTTCACTAATACCCTACATCCACGTTTGGGAATGTTAGAATCTGACACCTCCTCCTTTTGTTTCTTCATTTGTTTTCTTCCCACTTTCAGACACGTTTGTAGAAAGAAAGCAACAGTTGTTTCATTACAGTTTACATTCATTTGAAGACTTTATTCAGCATCTGTCTTCAGCTTCTCTTTCTCAATAGCTTTCCTTGAAAGCAATGAATGAAAATTCTTAAATATGAACAACAAAAGGAAAATTCACGTGTAGTTACCATTTTCTTCATTATCACATTTCCAAACGGAAAATAATTCCCTAATCAAGGGAAATTTTAACTAAAATAACAAAAGTTGTTGTCTACATTTTGTTTTTTACATTGTTCACTTAAATAAGATTCTGTTATCTGGTGACATCAACATGTAGAATTCTAGTATACATGTTCTGGTTAACAGAAATTCATCTAGTTTGTTTATATGAATGCTATCTGCTTATAGGCTAATTTGCCTACGTAAAATCATGAGAAATATTTAGGGCCATTTCAATTCAATCCATTCATGAACCCAAACATTGTTTAAGCACCTACTATAAAAAAGATATGATGCTATTATTTTTAAGGACACGAAGATGGGTAATGCACTGGCCTGCTTTCAAGCAGTTTACAGCTAACATAATTATTAAAGACAAATAATCACATTAGGCAGTAGGAGAATGTCAGGTGTGACAGTATGAAATACCAGACGGTGGTGAGCTCACTGTAGGCTGCTGCGTTCAGAGAAGGCTTTCTGGGTTGTGTTTGATGAGGTAGAAATAAGCGATGATACCTCATAGGGTAGAGGTATGCATCAGTCTGTAAGACATATAAAGGAGCGAAGAGAGAGGGAATGCTCTGAAGGCAGAGGGATTTGCACAATTAAAAATCCATCAGCTGAAAGTTGCAGAGAGCATTGGGGTTGGGTGGAAGAGCATCAACCTGGAGTGGTGGGGAACAAACAGAGAGGCAGACCAGACAGGAGACAGTTCGAAGATGCCTGAGAACATGTCATTCAAACTAGGATTTTCAACTGTGACTTGAGCAAGTCAGGATAAATTCCTGTGCAAGGGCAAATTAACCCTGTTGTCTCAGTAATCGCGTCAAGTTTCAGTATTAAAGACCAGATGACTAAACAATCTTAGTGAATGGTCTCTGTTTTATTCACCATGTTTTGAAAACAGCAAACTATTGCATATTTCCTGTTCAAAGATATCTACATATCAGCCAACATTAATGGTTTTCAGAAGAGCTCAATCATGTAAGGGGAGTACGTGGCCTTACATATGAGTCATAGGCACCGACATCTATACCCACAGATCCTTTATGTACATATATGTGTACTTTGGACAAAGTTTATGTAGGGGGTGCTGTAAATTCTGGTATATGGCAAATACCCCATTGCCACCCTCTACTGGGGGAAGGGTTTCTTTGATATGTATCTCCTTCTGTTGTTTGTAGGTATTTCTGATGATGAAAACAAATGGACCAACCATGCCACAGTCTGTTCATTTTTTGCAAATGTGCATGGTCTTTGATCACAACTAGGCTTTAATCTATAATTAATCTATATTCAAAGACTGCCTGTGAAAACTACCAAGGTTTTTTGTTTCTTCAAGTAAACTGTGAGCAGGTGTCACTACATACCATCAACTTTTCTAAGGTCAAATCCAGGAGCATACATTGAAATAGTATGACAGTAATTGTTCTAAAAGGATTTTTAATTTATAGGTAGAACAACTACATGTGATTTCATCTTTCACAATGTGCTAGTGAACAAAACTATTTAAAGTCATTTGGTGAGTTACTGAACATTACATAACAAATCATCTTTTCTTGGAAATAAGTCACCGTGAGGCATATTGATGACAAGTTTGGAGTTAAGAAAACCATAATTTATAATATCAACTCTATTGTCCTGATGACCTTAGCTAGACTATACCAGTATTTTACTTATTCTTCCCTCTTCTCTGCCTTCCAACATACCAAAGAATAATTTATATTCTTGTTAACCTTTACGAATGATTTCCCCAAAGGTTTTCCTTCTTCAATATCAGGAAAAACTAACCCATTGTCATCATCTTTTAAAAAGTAATTAGCCATGAATAATTGTTCCACGCCGACATCTCTCTAACTGAATTGATTTTCTTTTTCTTTTCTTTGAAGGTAGATCTATTAATTGTGGCTGTGTTAAAATGCTATCGCCCTTTTATTTTCCCATTTCTTATGCTCTGTTTTTCTGTGAACGCTTTAGATTACACTAGGCCTGTAGAGTTTAATGCCATGCAAACGTCTCCCTAGTTTTATTATACATTCTATTCCAAAGCAGAAGAATGGATTTTTCTATCCAGCTTTATTAGATTCGATTTTGGAATATTTTACTTAATGGGTAATTTTCATGGCAGTCCCTGTGCAGCATTTATATGGGAAATGTTGTCTTCTTGATTAAAAATATCCCATGGGATATTATTTTTTTCTCAATATTTTTTTTTAAATTACCTTTCGGCTGCATAAAAGTAAAACAATAAATAAATTACCTTTTCACTGGGCAGGAGTTGATCACCCTGTGACAAACTCGAGAGACCTACACTCAATAACTGGAGGAAGGCCATGACAAAGGATAAAGGAAAAGTAAACAGACCATGCTTGTATAGGTCTTGTTTCTGATGCTCGAATGGGATTTTGTCTATGTGCTCTACTAAGGAGCTACCCTGAAAAATTATTCAGAAGCTTTGGCTGCTGCAGGCGCCAAGAGGTTAGTTATGCTTTGCTTGCTAGTCTCCATTAGTCACTGATTTGCTTCTGGGTGCTATTCGAGGGATTAATTTTTATCTACAAATCCCTGTAAGGCAGGACCCTGGTTATCTTGGCAATACCTTTTCTACTCACTCTAAAGGCAACTGGGATTCATAAGGGAGACTCCTTATATATGATGAGAAGTCTGTGCTCTGTGCTTAAATGGGTCACCTTAATGTTGTGTGACTAGAATTTGGCAGTAAACAGGTATTTTATGTTCTGCCAAGATTTTACTATCAGATACACTCTCCTGTTAGCTATTTAATGAGACAAGGTCGTTTTCCCCTCTTGCTATATTGGAGCATTGCTTAGATTTATGTCTGATTCAAAAGCAGCTGTTCCCACTTGCTTCCTGGTACTGAGAGTCTGAGCTATGTCTGGTGTTAGCAATTTGAAAAGGCTTTGTAGCTTGGATACTGATCTTCTGTGATGCTGGTGGCTTGGTAAATACGCACATAAGCAAACAGAAATGAAAATAGTACACAGTTCATTAGTAGAGTGTTGAGAGCCTGGGATACACTCTGAATTTGAAACTGACTCAGCCATAAAACCATTCTCTCTCTTGGCAAAGGTAATCTCTCTTTGCTTCAATTTCCTGAGTTAGAATGATAGGGATTATATAATTTTCTAAGCCTTGGCTTCTATGGAGAATGATAAAGATTACTCATTGGAAGTGAGATTGCAAATAGAAAGTGTTCCAGAATGTGAAAGGAAATGATACTAATTAAAGCTGTATGTATTAAAAGAGGGTCTTATTCCTTAGTAACCTAAAAATCTCCTCAATAATCAAACTGCAGATGAATTTGACCTTCTACTCTTTCAGTCATGGGCTGGTCTTTTCATTGTCCTGGCAACTTTTACAAAACAGAAGCAAAATATGAGTATAACACATGACACCGGAAAAAGACAATTTGGTGAACTGTACACATTATCTGGGAGTTTGTGGGCCAATGGCTCTGAACTCGTTCCCTTCTGAAAGATGTCTCAGGAAAACGATGAAGTAAGAGAGGAGACATATAGATGAGGCGGATATGCAGATTTGGCGTTTCAAGCATGATTACCTTTCCTGTCATCTGGTCCTCAGAGAAGGTCGCCCCCACCAGCCTGCCTCCACTGGGAGTTTCCCCAGATGCCCGTGTGAATTTCTTTGTTAGTGGGGTATGTTTATCCAGGAGAAGCCCCAGGAGCCGGTCTCATGGGAGGAGGTTCTGGATTTCATCCCAATGACCCTGGGAAGCCTTTGAAGTTACAAGTCGAGCACTAATATGGTCTGATTTGCTGTCACATCTTGTTGCTGCGTGGAAAATGAATTGAGAGTTCTACCTCCTAAAGAGCTCTTTTCTCCTTGTCGCCGTCACCACCTGTCCCGGCCACCATCACCTCTCACCTCACTAACTGCAGTGGCCTCTTTCCTGGCCCCCGACTCGGAAAGCTAGTTGTGCCTCTCACTCATGCCGTCTCTCTGTGCACGATGAAATGGGCCCAGTACTAGGAGTGTTTATTATTTTATCATTATCATATTTTCCTATTCCTGATAAGTTGCTCATTCAAAAATTCAAATGACTCTACATATTTTAACTTAATCAGTGGAGTAAAGCTTAAAGAGATTGGGACTTCTCCAATAGGACGGATAACCTACTGGGACATCAGGGTGATCGAGGTTAGGCCGTGGCATTCGGTCCCCTGGAGTGTGTGGAGCCCAGAATTCTAGACTCCATCTGGCTCTGCCTGGCTTTGGGCGAGCCCCCTTATCTTGGGTGGGGTTACACCCTTGATGGCATCGCCTTTCTCATCTCTGTGACTACACACACACACACACACACACACACACACACACACACACCATTATTGCTTTGATAGCATCTTTTTTTCCTTCAAGACGAAGCCCAGGTATCACTAGCTCCAGAAAGCCCTCCATGTGGTGTGGGTCCCTGGTGCCTCCTGTGTCTCCCGTGGCAACCAGGGCTCCCTTTGACTAGAAGACTGATTATTATGGGTTGTAACTGTAGAGGGTGGGTGTCCTTCACATTTCTATCACCATCCCTATACTATAGGCAACCAGAAGGCAGCAACTCTTTGTGTTCCCATTGCTTAGGACAAGCTAGACATCCAAAATAAGCCTGTTCGATTGTAGCAGACCAGCTTTCTTCTGGGACTGAAGGATGGAGCATCGGGAGGTACCAGTTGTCTCACGAGAACAGGAATTCAGAAAATTGAAAACTAGGAAGGAGGACTTAGGGAAGAAGATATCACTGAAGTTAAAGCCGGAGCCCACTTTACCGTATTGCTTAGAGTCCACGTGCTTAGCACAACTTTACACACGTTTCGAGGAGGCGCTTGTGTGATACAGATGCTGGGTTTCAACACATGTCAGTGTGACACTGAGCCCTTAACAGGGCAAGATCACACAATCTTCACTGTGAACTCCATTTTTATAGCTGTAGGCAGAAAAGCTACTTATCGAACTTTCTTGACACTCACTCCCCTTTCCCCAGAGCTTGCGCTTAACTTAGGCAACATATGTTGATGAAATGTATATTTCAGACAATGCCAAACCAGAGAATACTAGCAAACAAGCAACGTATCTGGCAATGCAACGAAAATGTTCCCTCCCAGGTAGCTGCTTAGCAGAGGCGAGCGCTCCGTGGAGGCCGGTGCAACAAAGCAGTTACTTGGCACACTAACCGTTCCTACTCTCTGAAGAGCAGGATCTCGGCTGGCAGGCCGCCCACTGACGACTCAGGAAACAGAACGTGGCTGCCGAAGGCACAGGACAAGGATCCGGCTTCGCTTCTTGCCAGCCGTGTTTTAAGTCAACCAGCCTCGGAGGCGGAGATGCCGCCAACCCATCAGCGCCTGCAATCCCAGGCAGCCGTCCCTTCTCTGGCCAGACCTGTCGGCACTTCGACACATGCGTGCCGCTCAGCCCAGAATGTGTTCCGCATAAATTTGATATTTTGAAGATGCGCTCAGAAAATGAACTCGGAGGGATTCACACCTACACTTGCCTGGTTGATTCAGCTTTCTATAGTGAAGCAAGTCCCATCTCCAAAGAATGTCATGTTTAAGAAAAGGCACAGGCTTCTTTCTGAGTTTGTAAACCATAGCTCGCTGGTATAGCTCTGTTATTAGCTTTCTTCTTCAAAGCCCAAGAACCAGTGCTGGCCTTGGGACTTTCCACCTGGCGTGGTGCTGTCTCTCTCTTCACTGATGAGATCTTAGGTCAAAGTCTGTGTCATTTTCTACTCTCTTTAAAAAAAATTAAACACTTTGGGGCTAGACCACAGATAATAGAAGAATTGTTTCAGATATAGGACCCTAGACAGGAAATATGAACCGCATTTGGAAGCAGAAATTTTGACTTGGAGATATTTTAATGTTCAAGAAAGAAAAAAAAATTGAACTCATTTACATACTTAATGAATAATGTGCACAAAGGCAGTATATGTTCCATTCCTGGCCTTTCTCCCTCTGCTAAGTTTTTTTTTTTTTGTCCTTATTTTTAACTATTTTTTTATTACCAGGTAATGTTTTGAAATGTATATCCATGATACCCCTGAGCATTACCCTATATGCACTATCTTCTTACAGTCTTTAAAAGAAATAAAACTGCTATATTTTTATTTTCAACCACAGTATACATTTAAAATCTCAGATGACAATGAAATCAAGCAACTGTATCCAATTTAAAATTGGTTGAAGATTCTATATGTACCTGTCCATCTATTCCATGTCTACATGCATACTTTTCAAACACACATACATAAAAAATCAAGGGCACTGTTAAGCTCCATTATTTTCATGTCATCTTAAGTCATTTCATAGTAAGTTAAATGATTAATGATAAGAAACCATCTTCTAGCTGAAATCATCTATCAATTACGCAAACACTTGGAAACTTGTTGATGAAATCTACAAAGTCTAATCTGAACAGGACAAAGGACTCAAATATGACAAAAGGAAG
Source organism: Macroglossus sobrinus (assembly GCA_004027375.1). NCBI lineage: Eukaryota > Metazoa > Chordata > Mammalia > Chiroptera > Pteropodidae > Macroglossus > Macroglossus sobrinus. Next base: position 25,724 of record PVKZ01004620.1, on the reverse strand, counting down.
TTGGATGAAAGCAATAAAAAAATCTTGAATGCAGTAACAGAATATAAAAATATGTTTGAAAAGTAGCTCCCAATTTCCTGTGGATTAATTGAGAAATTATTGTATCAATCTTTGGTCCAGTTCTTAATGTGTGCCAATTATTATTAATAATTCACCGAATCTCCTGTGGGGGCAAAACAAGGATTTACAGATAATAAAAATTTATTCCAGATCATTTTCAACGACTGCAAATGCTGAGTTTAGGCAACAACAGTGACAAAGACCACAGGATGGCGTGGGGCGAGGGATGTGATGAGGGGGGAAGATAGTGTTTAGTGTGGCAGCAAACGCTCAAGAGGAGTTGACATTAGAGCATGGGGAGATATTCAGAACCAGGATGAGGGTCAATGGTAATACTGTATAAATCATTACAAGATAAAAATAATACCCAAGCGAAGAGTATTTTCATTTTGTTACAACTCTCCAGAGTATAGGTTGGTGATGAGATCCAGCTCGGGAAGGCTGGGAGTGTCCGTTACATACTTGTTGACAGCAGAAAAATGTTATTACATTTTGCCTGTGTAGTTTTGATGAGACTGTGTCAAAGTGGTTGTGTTAAAATAGCTGCTTGTGTCTCCCTGGACAAAACGCCTACATCAGAATGGCTGTTTCAAGTGGTCAGAGATGGAGCTTCCTGCTTATGAAGATTATGGCAAAGCTCACTGTGTATCTCGATTTGGAGAACTCGGACTGCATGTCTGGTGACCGGCAGCCCCCATACAGAACGACAGGGCGAGTATCCATCTCTGTCACTTATTTACTTGATTAATGTATAGGTAAGAAAGCCAAAGGAATAAATGGCTATTCATGATTCTTCTCGAAATATAAAATTTTCTTTTGCAATTCATTTATTTATTTTGTTATTGATGATTTCATGTTTTCTCTATATGGATTGCTGACCATTCTATAAAGCTATCACCCTAGGAGTGGAAATAGGTAGCCCTTGGGGAGAGAGAAGATACAAAATCAAAACCGATGCCATTAGCTTCATGTTTCCTCCTGGGATTATCAACAACCCTGCCCTTCGCTGGCCACTTAACCATCCCTCGGCGTCCTTGGATTTGGTAGGCATGACAACCGTCACGAGTAGTGTGGTTCTTCACCTTCCAGGCACATGATGGGACTGCACGTCTCCGCTCTCCCTTCATAGGTGGGCTTTGCCCTGCGACTTTCTCTTGCCAATGAAACGTGAGCAGAAGTGATACACGGGGCTCCCCTGTTCCCACTTTGGAAGAGGGTTTTGTTTGAGACGGCACCTCTGCTCCCTTGAGTCTGTGACAGCACTGTTACCTTACATCAGGCATCATGATGAGTGATGAATAAACTTTGTGTGATAAGCCACTGAGATTCGTGAGCCTTGTGTACCCCGACTAGTAGGTGTACTGGAGAAGAACAAAGTCTGTGGGCGCATATCTGCATCCACAGCCTTCCCCCAAACATTGGCAATTCCAAATGAGGTACCGGTTTTATTTTATACTCCTAAAAGTCCCCAAAACAGAAAGTCAAAAAAATTATAACATTTCCAAATTTTTATTTCCAGTGAATTATTACTACTTCGTTAAAGCTCTTCAATACTAATTATTTCTTAAAGCTTTCAAGTTATAATTGTGTCAATAACGCTAACACACTAATAAGGGTTAGAATGAGGATTGTATTGCTAATGGTTCAAGTGGCAGTCTTGATCCGTAGGTGACAAAGGATGATTAAAAAAAAAAAATCTAGGGCTGCCGCACCAGAAAGTACGATTTGTCACCTTGTTTTGACAAGCGCAGTTTAGCTTTAATTGTACGGGCTAACAATCTGTAAGGGGCGTAGAGATGCACTGGGATTCGTTTTAGAAAGGTGACCCAAAACACCTCAAGACAGCACGCTGTTTGCCAGTCTGCTGAGGAATGAGGTGTGACATTGCCGAGCTTCCCCATGAAAATGATTATTTTGTAGATCGAGAAAGAATGAACCGAAGTTATTCTGTTGTACATTCTGGTTGACTGACATATAGATTTTCCTAATGCTGGATGCATCCTGCCGGTAATCGAGTGTCTTCTATTTTTCAATTTTCAGAAAACTACTTGATCATTCAAATTTTTTTTTTTTCCGGCAAGAATCACTCACATGCCCTGTGTTCATTTATATTCGTCTGTTACGATTTGGTTGTAATCCAGGGTTTTCTGAGTGATGAGTTATGCACGCCTTGTTTCACACCAGTGCAAACTCCAGCATTGTGGTCCTCGCGTTTCTTTTTCATGGGCATTATTAGAAGGTTTCCTAACTTCTCCTGAAAGTGTAGTTGCTATTGCATAAAAAAAAAAAACTTGGTTGAACCTTAAAAAAATATAAATATAAATAAAAAAAAAGTCATATGCCAGAGAATTTCTCTCTCTCTCTCTTATCTAGCCTAGGAAAAAAAAGACAAATGCAAAATAAAAAACTGAAAACTGAATTATCCATTAACTATTTGATAGTAAAACCTTCATAAATGTCTGGACATATGGTTACTTAATCTTAAGGGTTTTTTTGTTTTGTTTTGTTTTGTTTTTGCTGCCTCAGATGTAATCTCATATATATTTTTTCAACTCAGGTAGGTTTAATTATTTACAATAACATAAAATTTTGCATATAAATGATACATTAGAAAGGATACTTGCAGAAAGCAATTGTGTGTGTGTATGTATGTATGTATGTATGTGTGTGTGTTTGTTTGTTTTTACTTTTCCTTCTAGTCTATTACTTTGAATTTAGGTGATATAATCTCTCTTTAAACTTCTCCCAGGATTACTTTGCATTACTACTTATTTGTTCCTTGAAAAGCTTCTGCAGATGAAAGGTTATTTACTATCGCCTCTGCACTCACTGAAACTTAATAGGAAAAATACTTGTAAGCAGCGCAGGCGTAACTGTCAGAAAGGCAATAATTTGGTTTCAGAAACCTGTCTGATCCTTTTTTCTTTTCTGTAGACTCTGCCAACGGATACAAAATTGCATCTAGTGACTCAAATAAGCAAAAAGCAAGTGCCTGTAGGAAGCCCAGCTCAGAGGTTCCCAGTCTTCTATTTTTTCCATAAGGGTGGTGGTGGGAGGTTGATTTGTGGGTGCTGGGGCAGGACAGCATTTCAGCATCTCTGGAAAATAGAGGTGTGGTTTGAATGGCTTCTCAAGTCACTTTGATGCAGCCTTGTGGCGAAGAGCAGGTGTAATTGTGATGGAGAAAATGGTTCATTTTGGGGAGGGGATTAGACAACCCCTACCTTTAAACTGAAATAGGTTAAGTGCATTTATAAAGTTATTACAAGTGTCAAATAGCATATTCTTTTTTTTTCTTCCAAAGTACAAATTTCTTTTATTAAGCATATTAGTATCTGAGGATTAAAAGGAAAAAAAAAAGGAGCACATTTTCCATGGGACAGCCAAGAAATTAAATTAGTACAAAAGATTTTTTCGCTGAGCAAGGAAGTCCGATCGGGGGTAAGAGCATCTCAGAAGATGTTTCTTTTCTTGTTTATTCTCCTTGTTAAAGATGCCTGCTCTTGCTTTTTATTTATTTATTATTGTCATCATTAAATTTACTGGGGTGACATTGATGAACAAAGTTATGTAGGTTTCAAGTGTACAGTTCAATAATGCATCATCTGTATATCCCGTCGTGTGTTCACCACCTAATCTCCTTGCGTCTCCACGTATCTGACACCTTTATTCTTTATAGCCATCTTTGTCGTCAAGGCCGTGCGCTAAAATTCTGGACCACAAATAGGATTTTCAGGAAGGGTCACTTTACTCTGTCAATCTTCAGTAAGGAGGCTCCTGTGTTTCTGCTGTGCAGAGCAGCACGGCAGAGAAATGGGGACATATAACATACCTCCAAGGGTTCTGACAAGGCTTCGGTCGTTCTTGGCGGAGTTTTGGTGGCACTCTCTGTACTTGACCTGCGTGGCTTACAAGATGCCCACCTGGGCCCCCTCAGGTTCTGGGCTTACCAAGGCAGCAACTAAGTCTGAGACTTTTCTAGTCTTTCTTAACAACAATTTTTTTTTTTGCATTTCTTAAAATTACATGCAAATCTACAGTTAACCTAAAATAAAGGGTTTATTTTAAAAAAATGTTTTGCATTATTTGTGGCTCCTTAGTCTAATACTTTATCCCTCCCCCATGGCATCCATAGCCCTTGATATCATATGGCCTCAAAATATGGCCTTGAACTTCTCAGCCTCAGTGCCTCCTAGCCAGATATTCGTGCATTGACATTGCCTTCTGGCTGAATACTTCCTGAGAGTTTTGCTCCCTCCCTTGACTGCAGGCCTTGCCTGCACCCCTCCCATCGTCCAGGAAGTACTTCTAGCTTCCGCCAAACCTGGGATAATCAGGTCATTCTGCTAGGCTTCCCAGCCCAGTGGATGGCACAGCCATCTGCCACGTTGCCTGGGAAAACGCACAGGCTGTCCTGGATTCCGTCTTTTCCCTCTCTTCCTCATCTGTTTACCCATCAGCACCTCCCGTCAATTCTGTTACCAGGTACAGTTCTCACAAGAACGTCCCCCCATCTCCCTGGTGACCATTCTCACTCAAGGCACCACCTGTTCTGGACCACCAAAGCAGACCTCGAACTGGTCTCCCTATTTCCATGTGTGACGCGCAATCAGCAGCCAGGGCGATCTTTTTAAAAGTATACGCTGGATCATCTCGCCCCTGCTTAAAACTCAAGGTGGCTCCAAGTGGCTCTAGGACCGTGGTCTCTTGTGCCTCTTCAGTTTCACTCCTATTCCTTTCTTTGCTCATTATATTCCTGCTTCTCAGGCCTTCTGTCTCTTCCTTGAAACACTGGAGCAAACTGTCGTCTGAGACTCTGCATTTGTTGTACTTCCTGCATGGAATCCATTTAGCCCCACATCTCTGCTTCCTAAAAGTCAAGTCCAGGCTCAGCTACCACCTCACCAGAAAGGGAGCCTTCCATCACCAGGCATCAAATAATCACACACACCCATCACTCTCTATTCTATGAGTTTGTTATGTTCTCACTTACATTCTTATTTATAATCATTCGTTTATTATCTAGCTCCTGACTCCCCTCCAAGATGGATATTATTTTATCTGTTAACCACTCGCTAGAGAGGTCTGAAATACCACTTCATTCGCAAATGCCTGTAGTCTCAGCCCGCCTTCTGGCACCTGCCCTACATCTATTCACTCCTTTCTCCTGTTGGAGTTGAAGCTTTTTGAGGGCCTGTGCTCTAGTCAACTCTTTATCCTCCAAAGTACTTTTCGTGGGGTAGACTCTTCATTATGTAGTTACTAAATTCAATCATGCTCTTTCCGTCATGAAAGGGAGTCGATGAACAAATTTAAATAGTACTCTGTAGCACCCGAGAGTAGTAGGAGCAGCTAGAGACAGCCTCAGTGGCTGCTCGGTGGGTTAGTTTCCAGGAATTCACTCTTGGGTGGGTTGGGCTTCCAAGTTTTCCTATCCATGAGCTCACAGTATGAAAACGAACAGTCGGTTGGTTCAGCAGGAAAGGCGGCAGAACTGGCCAGTCGATGAGCAAAGGGAAAAGCTCATGTCACCAGAGGTTTCATCTGTACCTTCAGTGTGTCCCAGGTTCCGGACACTGTGTAGGCAAGGCCATCGGTTGGAGGTGTTGGGGCAGAGAGCGGGTGGGTCGGGGGAGATAGCAGTCATCAGGCAGCGGGAAAAAGAGCAGCAGAGAAAAGGAATGATAAACAGGAGATTGATGTTCAAAATTCAACTTTTGAGTCAGGCTAAGACGGATGTAGGAAAAAGAAACAACTTTCTAAATCTCTGCCGTGGTATTGGTTACTATATACTCTCCAGAACAGGTAAAGAAAAGACACTCTCAGCCCTCTGTAATGTGTAAATTGCTTTTAGTCACTCTCCTCAGGAAAGTAAGACATGCCAGCGAGGAAGCTGTTAGCCTGCCAATCCTAGTGTCAGATAGGCGACCAGCACATCTGAATTCAGATGTGCTGAAATTCCATTTGGGGGTGTTCTGCCACAAATCCCTAACATACAGACAGACCTCTGGCTAGAAAATGAGTAAGCTTCACACATCAAATCTCTTTTCAAATATATTTTAAACAGCTTTTCTCAAAGGAATCCTGGAAACAAGTTACAAAATTGAGGTATTCAACGAGGCTGGGACATGTGACATGGAAGGCAGGCGGTTCCTTCAGGAAGAACAAGAGTCATCCACGTTTATAGCAGTTGCTCTTTCGTTTTTATTCATTTAACAAATATGGGTGGCAAAGCATTGTATCACCATGCTTTAGAATTCAGGCTTGGAGTCAGAAGGCCTGGTTCAAATCCAGGTTGAGTTACCTATTATGATGGTGAGTTTTATGTGTCACATTGGCTGGACCAAGTGATTCAATCACACATGAATCTAGGTGTTGCTGTGAGGGTGTTTTGTAGACGGGGTTGACATCTGCAGTCAGTTGACTTTACATAAAGGGGATTATCATTAATAAACTGGGTGGGCCTCATCTAATCAGTCACAGGCATTAAGAACAAAGCTGAGAAGAAATTTCACCTTTGGACTACAACGTTAGCTCTTGGCTTGAGAGTTCTCAGCATGCCTCTGGCCTGTCTTACAGAGTTCGGATTTGCTCAGCCAGATCCTACAAAATCCTTCTGAACCATTTCTTACTGGAAATTCAGCTCCATTACAATCTTCTGGGACCACTGTCATCCACATGGTCCATCGTTGGCTGAAACATTATTACGTGGCATGTGACTGTATATATAAACCTACTAGTTTATCGTGATCACTAGGAAGTCTGATCAGAACGCCATCCTAGTACTCACTCAGGTGGGAGGGATGCAGGAGATGAGGTGTGGGTCACATTCGGGATGGGTCTGGGGACAGAGATATGAGATAACGTTGCAATTGAAATTAAGATGCGGTTGCTGCCTGGACATCTTTTGGCCTAAGTGTGTGTCCCCCTGCTCTTGCCAGATGTGCTCTCCACCCAGCAGCCAACGTTCCCCACCTGGCTGGACCCTGCATGGGCGGGACCAGCTGTACCCTGCACCTGGTGCTCAGCCTAACAGGTTATGTATTCTGTCAGCCTGGGAAATTATTCAAACAAGCCCATCACATCCCCCCACTGGAACCGGGGCCCACTACACCCTCTCGTTACTACGAAGCCTGTCCCCACAGCCCCACTTGTTCCCTCTGTCCCTGAGTGTAACCTCCTCGGGGCCCCACCTGGCACGTGTCGTCCTGCCCTGTTGAGTATGTACGACTAGTGAACCACCGCCAGTTTCATCCGTCCAGCATTAGATACTGTGTATCCGGCTCTTTTGTACTACGTAAGGATTCCCTCTCTCGCCAATGGAGTGAATAGGGGCGATCAGAACAAACAATGTTAAAAAACAGGGTGTCCCAACCACAACCAAGGACCTCACGTCAGCTTTCATAAACTGCTCTTTGCCAGCTACTGGTACCTGATGTAGCCGGGAGGCTAGTGCTGACCTCTGGCTTTATACTAAGGCCACGACATAAGGCTTTGCCAGGACACTCCTTTCCCTTCTTAGAAGTCATTCCAGACACTACCGAGAGTGACCAGAGCATCAGGTTCACTTCCTAGAATAAATGATGCTGCGCTCTTGAAGAAGGCTTCCAGTGGAATGTCCACCTCCCCTAGGGACTCAGGCGGCTGCTGTAATTCAGAGGCTGGACGGAGGCCTCAGAAATGACTATTTACCTTATACAGAAGCAAGTTAATCCTCCACCGGGTGTCACTATTGCCATGGGCTGTTCTAAATTCACAACCCCCTAGGGCCATGTACACCCCACCTCCCACCACTCATGACACACAGGTCCCTCGGCTGCCTTTATTGGCTATAGACGAGGGTATCTCTCAAGGTCATGCTTTGACAACCATCTCACCGTGTGGTCCTCTCTCACTTGGCCAAGTTCCTCTGACACTTCCGAGGGAGGCACTTTTCCTCCCTGAAAATCTCAGTCATTACCTAGATTTCAAATGACGTCAAGGTACGAAAGGGTTGATTGTGGTGTCAGGACTGAGATGCAACAGTATGTGCTGCCTTGACACCCTTGAGCCTCACAGGGTCCCCGCAGGAGCTGCCAGATAGTCTGCTTACTTGGCCACTTCCCACATCAGTTGGACCAAGGGGGTGTGATGGGAATTGTGCAAACAGGTAGTAAACTACCTAGAATGGAGTCAGGAAAGGATGTGAGAGGCATTGCAGGAAGAGAGTCAAAGCAAACCCCATCTGAGTGGGTCCTGGTGGGACAATTAGGAAGTTGAACAGTCACCTCTACTGTGCCTGAATAGGTCTGATGATGTAGAGGCGGCTGCTTCTTCAAAGCCTTTACCTGTCTTCCAAGTTATTTAATCCCAGAAATTCACCTTCTGTTATAGGAGACTCTTTGTGTCCTCTCTCCCTGACCTCTGACATCTTACTGGGAAGGGGAGACGGGGCAGAAATGAGAACCCATGTAAGTGGAGGGAGAGAGGGACAGAGACATTCTATCAACGGAAGGGAGGTCCTTTACTGCGACAAGGTGCACTGCGTAGAATGATTTGTGTGTATGTGTGGCAGCTTTCTTTCTAGTTTCCTTCTGACACTTGGGAATTGACATCATCATAGCCACTCCTCTACCTGAGCCAAGAAATTATAAATGAAGCAGAGAGAACATAGCGAGTGAGTGAGAGTTCCTGAGTTTGACAAGCAGAGGGAGTTTAAACAATGATGCCTGGTGCTTGCATAAGAGTTTTCAAAGTTGATGTCTGAAGTTTTATGGAGCTTTAGTTAATGAGGTGTTTGAGCAGAGAAACAATAGCATTCCAGTTAAGTTCAACAAAAGGCTCAAAATACCTTTATATCTCTTTGTTTTTGTCTAGTCTTCCAGGGACAGAAAAGAGAAATCTGTTCTTAGTGGCAGTGTCTGTGACAACAAACTCATTTCACTTTCTTACTTTTATTCACATGATAGACATCACTGAGAAACTTTTGATGTCTTTTCTATATGCCTAACTAAGCAACTTGAGAACCCACTTTTGAACTGTTTTAAGCCCATACGGAGTTATTCTGGGATTTAAAGGCAGGGTTGTGGGCAGGGACCAGGCAGTTAACAAACCAGAGACCTGGGCGTTATAACTAAGGAAGAGTCATGTTGTCTTACTCTTCAATAATCAATTATTCTTCTTCATAAAGTGTAACTCTGGTTTGTGATGGGAGAAGTTATGGATTCAGAAGGATGAATTCCAGGAGAAGCAAGAGAGAACGAGACATGAAATGCACAAGTATTTTTTGATACTCACCCTACCCGAGGCATGGCCAGAGGCACTAGGAGGGGAGCAAAAGCTTGTAAAAGGCAGTTCTTGTTCTTGTGGGTTGTGGGTTTGCACGGATTGCATAGGGACCTGGGTTACTATGACGCAAGGCAGAGTCTTGCCCTTATTGACTGGCTTAAGATGAGTGTCAGTCTGTGGACACCCAAACTCAGCAGGAGAATCTCAGGGGAAACAAGTTTAGGAAAAAAACCATCTGATGAGCCAATGCCTTTTGATGTTCAAGGTACAAGAGCCCAACTATTTTCACTGGTTAACGTTTAGCAAACACAGTTAACGTTTAGCAAATGGTGATATTCTTTTCCCTGATGGATCTGATGTCATAAACACATTGTGGGATTCTAGGCATTTCTGTACGTGGGTGTGGGGTTCTGAATTAATACTTTAAACAATCCCAAACCTTGTGAATGTTTCCAGTCCTTCCACACACTGGTCTGTGTAGATCTTGTCTCTGCAGATCTGACAGCAACGACTTCTGAACTCGAATGGTTGTTAGAACTGGGATCTTGAGATGATTGTGCTAAGTGAACTAGGTCAGATGCAAAGGGTCGAGAACCATACGGTTTCACTCACATGTGGGATATACAACTGAAAGCAAAAAAGAAACAAGACAAGCAAACAAAAACTCAACAGACATAGACAACAGTTTAGGAATTACTAGAGGGACCAGTCTGGGGAGGTAGATAAGAGTGCAGGGGTCAAATATATGGTGACAGTAGGGGATTTGACTTTGGGTGGTGAACACACAATGTAATATACAGATGATGTAATTTTGAATTGAATGCTTGAAACCTATATAATTTTATTAACCAACATCACCCCAATAAACTTTATAAAGAATCAAGTGGATAGCTTTATAAAAATACAGATTTGCAAGCCCAACCAGGTCTATCTAGTTAGCATCTCAAGGAGTGTATGTTTTTTATAAAGCCTCTCAGGCAATTCTGATTATTAGCTGGTTTAAAGGGTGTGTCATAGTTCCTGGGTTTCCCCGGTATTTTCGAAAATGGAAACTTCTAGGGAATAACAGTGTTTCTTTAATTGGAAGTTAGGTAGTCCTGGGTTTGAATAGCAGATTCACTGTATCTCAGCTGCAACATGACTTCAGGCAATTTTCTTAAAGCCTCATCTAAAAAACGAAGTTAATACTGCTACCTGATGAATAGGATTGCTGTGGGGATCAATTGCTAAAAACCAATGCCGCCCAATCACATCAGGGAATATGGCACTTGATAAAAGTTAGCTATTGCTATTAATAACGCGTGGGTATTTGTGTTTGTGCTATACATTTACATTGCATATTCAAAATGTTTTCTTTTTTATTAAATGTCAATGTCATAAGTGTAGAATATTCAGAATTTTCCACATATAATTTTTAGGGATAGGCGTTCTGTCGTTCTCCATCATTTTTTATTTCGTTCACATTGGGGACACTGCACGTATTGACTTCTCAATAAAACAATGAGATTCATCTATTTGAAATTTCCATAACACTATAAATATTCCAGACTATATGAGTGCTTATTGGGCAGCAATGAACGTTAAATAAAACATCTCAGAGGTCTGTTCACGTCCTTCGCGTGTGGCTCATGAAGGGTAAGTGGTTGCCCATCCGATGGACCCACTTGGCACGTCTGATTTTATAAGACAGGAACACTGGCTAAGAATAATCAGCTAGGACGCTAAGGAGGCACAACGCTGTGATATTGGAGGAGTAATGAAGAGACAAACACTGAGGGAGCATTTGATTTGCTTCCGTGCAAGGTCAGTGTTCATTAATACCCGTACAGATAGCTTATTAACCACCCAGAAAATTCACTTCAAGCTTGCGAGCTCCATAATACTTAGGATCACCGCCTGAATATAGATTGCGAGGTGCGGACTCGCTGCACAGGGAAAGAAGACATCGTAACTGTGGGCTCCACAGCTTCGGAAAGTGGGGATTATCCCATGTGTGACTTGTTCCGCCCTTTCCACCTCACGCCCCCAGGACATGATGCTTCTCTTTTCTCCAGCCTGTTTTTAAGCTTTCAAGAGGGACTCAGCACTCTGAGAAGCAGCACTCTACCCCAGAGGGGCCGGAGGAAGGAGGAAGAAGATCGTCACCCTGTGCAGGGGTGCCTCTGCCTCGGGGACCCACTGAATGGTCACCATCGTGGGCTGGCTGTCCTTTCAGGGCGGCTTCTTACGGCATCTTTTGATCTACCATAGAGCCTAGAGCAGCTTCTCCTTGCACATCATAGGAGATGAATGAATGAATGAATGAATGAATGGGTGGAGTTAGTTACTCATTCTAGTGTTAATTTTTTTTTTTAATTGAAGCCACCCGACTCTCATGACAGGCTCATTAATAGGGCAGGATGCGGGGTGAAAATCTACTCACCACAATTCAGTTGTGCAAGATACAAATAAGTAACTGTCTTATAACCAACTTGCCTCACCTGGTGGTCCCTGTCTTAGCGATGCTGCAAAAACTTCAGCTTGCCAGTTACATGTAGCTCAGTATCTTCTGCTGTCAAACAGGGTTTATACTGTGGCAAACACAGTCCAATGTTTAAAGCATCCCGTCTGCTTCTCTCGGCACAGAGGGCCTCTCCTGCTTCTGTTCTCTGCAAGGTGCCATACGTGCACGAGCAGATGCTTAAGTGTCCACATGGGAGCAGGGGAGGGACCTGTCCTCTTGGATTTTGTCTGCATCCTCTGAGATGTCTCATTCCATCTGATCACTGAGCCAGCAAGTGGGTGTCTACTGACGTGTGGCTGGTCCTGACTCGTGTTTGAGTGTTGCGTGGGCAGCTGCAGCTCAAGTCAGGGGCGATCACTTCTGGCCTTGAGTTTCCCCACTCTGTGAGCTCTGTCCTGACCCAGGCCTCCCCCAGTCCATGATTTTGCTCTCTACTCACTCATATGGGCCCCACTTGAGCAGAGGGGCTTCTGGCTCCTAGACTCTGGAGTATCAGGGGTACCAGCTGCATCTACCCACCTGAACAGCTGCCCCAGCCTCTTCCACCCCTACAATAGAGCTCTAGCATCATGAACAGCTCAGGCCTTCTCTAGGGGGGTTGCAAATTTCCAGAGATTTGGAAAGAGTATCCCTTCTGCACCCCTCCACAGGAGTTCAGCTCTGGTATTAGGGACGGTAGAGATTTAAGATGTTTCTGATTTTTCTCTTTTTTCTTATTTTTCTTTCTCTCTCTTTTCTCTTTCTCTATCTCCCTCCCTCCTTCCCTTCCCCAGTTCAGCTCTTTCCTATGACTCTTGGTGGGCTTTCTACTCCTTTTCAGCCTGACGAGAGTCACTCGGAAACCCCACCTTCCTGCTTCCGTGGAGGAAACGTCATCGGCCTGGTCCCTGGCTGCAGGGAAGAATCTGGATTACCGTGTTCGTTTTCTAGGAGTGCTGCAATGGAGCCCCACAGATGAGGAGGCTTAAACAATGGCAATTGATTGTCTCAGTTCTAGAGGCCAGAAGTCTGAATTCAAGGAGTAAGCAGGGTTGGATTTTTTGAGGGCTGTAGGGGAGAATCAGCTCAGGGTCTCTCCCCTTGGCTTGTGGGTGGCGATCTTATCCCCGTGTCCTCCTCACATCATCTCCCTTCGTGCCTGTTGGTGTCTAAACTTCCTTTCTGTAAAGATACCAGTCATATTGGATTAGGGCCCACCCCAATGACCCCATTTTAACTTGATTACTTCTCTAAAGACCCCCATGTCTAAATAAGGTCACAGTCTGAGGTCCTGGGGATCAGGATGTCAACGTATGAATTTGGGGTGTGGGGACAAAAAAACAAACTGAAACAGTTACCGAAGAGGGAAAATACATTGGAAAGTGTCTCAGAACGTTCCTTTTTTTCCCACCTCATTAAATCTGTGCGCTAAAACGGAGGGAGGGCGCTGTAAATGCTCTGTGGATGACACTGTAAGGTGGCTTTAATGGGATTGGAAGTTGTCTTATCGCTTTTTACGCCATCACTCGGGGGACATGTTAAGGGAATATCTCTCTCAGTGAAGTTTTGTTCTGGGTTATAAATGGAAGCGGCAGACCCTGGACTAAGTGAGGCTGCTGAGCTTGCCCAGGCTGAGAAAAAGGGGTCAAGAGCTGCAGCCGATGTTACGTTTTTTTCCCAGGAATCCCCTGGCATCATATAAAACTCTGCTCCATCTGGGTGTGAGATGAGATATATTCAGGAGACAGTTCTGACAGCATGTGCATGTCCAGTTAAGCATGGAAGTTGAGGGAGGAGGAGGAGTCAGTGATGGTTCCCATGATTTCAATTTCAGTGCTTGGAATGGAGCAGGAGATGGGTGGAGGGCGGGGAGCTGATAAGTCCACTGCTGGGTTTGAAGTGCCGAGGGACACTCGTGAGATGACCCGTAGAACGATTCTTGGCTCTGTGTCTTACACACAGAGAGTTTAGTGCTCGACCAGTAACGGAGGCACGCGTTATGATACCCATTTTTTACAGACGGGGCACTGAAATTTGCAGAGACTCAGGAGCTCACTCAAGGTCAACATCAGACCTCTTTTATTACAAACCCCAAATGGTCCCAGTCTCTCTGTCACAGATCTAAGACAAAAGCAGCCCAGACACCTCTGTTCTTCACTCATAACGCACATCCTGCTTTGGACTTGCTTCCTCCCAAGTCCGTAGCGTCTGCACATCAGACCCACACCGTGAGCCCCCAAATGCTCCCCGCCCCCCATGTTAATGTTTGAAATAACACAGGAGCCTAGAATTGCTTCTTGTCCATCAAATTAGGAAGCACATTTACTGTCTGGCACAATATTAAATATATTGTAAATGGCCGTAATGTCTAGGTTAGAATTCACCAGAATCTTGAAGCACACTCTGCTTCTAGGGTTTATAATTTGGTGAAGTTTACTAAATTTATTTTATTTTATTTTTAACATTTTTGAAACTATTTTTAAAAGAGCTATTTCTTGGATGTGTCTGTATCTATTTTTTATGATAGCTGTTAAAAATGTTATGTCACGTATGTTCATTATAGAAATTTAAATGTCTTTGAAAGTTTAAAATGTGTTATTATTTTCTGCTAGGGAGATAATCTACCTATTGTGTTGTAAAAATGATACAGTGTCGGCATTCTATAACTTAAGTTAGAAGGGTAAAGAAGCATCTAGTGGCTTCTCTCAAACAGGATTTCAAGTCAAGACAAGTAATTTTGTCAGCTGTTCATCCCTACTGGGAATTCGTGCCTTCGTTATTTTGTATACGTGTTTCAATGTACTAAATTCGCAAGCGACTGAGATTTAAGCGGCACGGTTTTCTCCAGTCTGCATTCAGAGGAGCCGTCGACGATGAATGATGACTTGCTTCACAGATGCTCAGCGGATGCTGACAGCCACCAGGTGTTCGCTGATGGAACCCAAGCTCTGAGGAAGTGACACAAACTATGGCCAACAAGCTGACACTGGCTGTTTTGGCCAGAGCACGCGTTTAGGAGACGGGTGCCCAGATCTGGGTGCTCCTTTCTCACGAGAAACCTGTAAGAAAGAAAGATTCGGAATAGACTGCGAGAATGTTTTCCACTTGAGAAAGTGAGGCAGCGAAATGCCTCCTCTGCAGACGCAGATGTCTGTGGGTGACTAAAAAAAGGCAGAGGAATGAAAGGAGATGGGACGACATCCTCTCTGCCGCTTTAAGAGAGCAAAACCACAAATGGGGGCTGTTTGCTTCTCATTTGAGTCATGGTTGAGCATCTCTTTTCTAACTGTAGGTACTGTGATGGAGTTTTAAAGAACCTGACTTTTGCTCGCAGAAAAGACCACCCTAAAAGTTCCACTGCTTACTATCTCCGTGTCCTTGGGCATATTTCTTAACTTTTCCAGACCTGAATGTTCTCAACCTGCACAATGAAAATAATATTTATACCCACTTCAAAGTGCCATGATCATTACGTGCAATAATGTTTGTAAGGTGCTTAGCCTGACATCTGGTCCACGACACAAACTCAATTAACACAGGCAATTGCCATTTGCTTTTATAGTTTGGGTAAATCTAGTAAAATGCAGCTGACATCTCATTCCAGGTTTTCTTGGTTCTTTTTTGCTCTGTCTTCTACTATAAACTCGCTTGTGGCCTCTGGGCTCTGATTCTTGCAGAACACCTCCTTAATGAATACTCTTCTCCCCCCAGCCATCGTCCCCTGATGAAAACAGAGAACGGAGCATTATGGAAGGGGACAGAGTCAGGGGACAGACCAGCCGTGGAGCTGAAACACACCATGGGTCTTTATGGTGCCCTAATCCCTTCTCCATAACAGGTGTGACTTGCTTGTCTGTCATTCTTTTCTCATATATCTCTTTTTCCTTTTCCCCCTTATTTAATTCTTTTTCTTTATCAATTTTTTTTCTAGTTGTATCTTGAACTGCTAGAGGAACAGTGAATTCACCCAGCTGGGCTATTGACCCTGTGACCTCACCATTCTTTTTTCTAGCTCCACAAACCCTCCCCTGGGAGATGTGGATAGAGCGATGCTGAGCTGGGCTGTGCTACAGCTGTGTTAGGCTCTCATTCCTCCATAATTTTTCTGAGACCTTTGCTCACCCTCTTCGAGTTGTCGTTTGTCCTTTGGTTTGTGATGTTCACACATTGTTCTCTGCTCTGAATCACTGACGCCATTTGGTCTTGCTGAGAGCATTCATCATCTGTCTCCATCATCTCTCCTTCAGAAGCTGACCTTTTCATTAGATGGGGGAGGTGTGCTTTCCTCACCACACTGACTGGTACATTCACTGTTCACACCTATAGTCTTCTATACAAGTCTTCACGTTGTGTTGCTCATGGTTTAAAGAGATGTTTGTTGATTTGACAGTGCTACCTTCCTTTCTTCCTTCAGGGCCAGAAGAGTTCTGAAGCTTTCACAATTTTTCTAACCTCTTTAAGAAAAAAAAAAACCATGAAATCGTGAATGCAAAATTAATACTTATCTAAAATTTTAAACAAACAAATTATATCAAGTTTCGATTTTTAAAAGCAGAAAAAGCCCACAATCATCATGCAATCCAGGAAAAAATAACTCATCTCTTTATTAATTTATCCCTTGACACACCTCTCTAACATTTTTGCCCTACATTTTTGTTTATATGCCTCTTCATATGACAAAGACTTTGTGGTAGTGTTCTACGTAGACAAGAGATAAAATCGATCTTTTCTTCTAGCAAAATTGATGGAAATTTGTATATTTTTATTGACAGCTTAGAAAAGCTTCTGTCTCGGTTTGTTCTAGTTGCTTAGCCAAACTACCACAGACTGGGTGGCTAGGAAGTCCAAGAAAAAGGTGCCAGCAGATTTGGTTTCTGGTGAGAACCCACTTCCTGGTTTACAGATGGCCATCTTCTCCCTGTGTCCTCACATGGTGGAAAGAGAGAGCGAGCTCTCTGGGGTCTCTTTTATAAAGACCTTGATGCCACTCATGAGGGTTCTGCCCTCGTGTTCTAATCATCTCTCAAAGGCCCCAGCTTCCATCACCATCACATTGGGGTTCAACTTTCAACATGTAAATTTGGGAGGGCAGATGCAAGAACATGCAGTCTCTAGTAGTTTCTTTTTGTTTTTGTTTTTGTTTTTGTTTTTGTTTTGGTTATTGGTAGTGCAATCCTGAGGCAGGCACGTTAAAACGCATATACAGTGTGGAATTTCTCACAGCTGTATTTTCTCTCTGTATTACTGTAGGATTGTGCCTTAAAAGTGCAAGGATGCTGATAAATTCTATTTGGTTCAATCCAAAAGAAAATAAATATAAGATGCTTTATAATGGCATATTCTGCATTTGCTACAATATTCCTGAGAGGAGAAAATTTCTATCTGACTAGACATTGAACAAATTCCCTGCTTGCAATTTTACCCATCTGATGCTTGGAAGAATTTTCTATGGACTAGCTTCTGGCCCCATGCATTTCACATCTTGTGTCTCTTCTAGTACCGATATTCTTTTAAAGCAGGTACAATAGACTACATTTATATGGTGATGTTATCTCTGGTAAAAGCATATGGATGTGAGATAAATGTAAGTGAAAAATTACATCATGAATCTTCACAGACAGAAAAGGCTCCCAATACTATCAGGTGTTGAATGTCCCAGCAAAACGAAGTTGCGTCGTATGCCAAAGATGTGACTAAGCCATGAGTTAAGAGATAGGACTTAGGTAATGGAGAAGAGAATGAGGGAGCTCTATCTGTTGGGGATTGATGTAAAGAAAGAGGCCTGGACTCTGGAAAATATTTGGCCACTTGTACTAAAACAGCAATCTCCAAACTATATCTTTTTAGACAGACTTGGACCATGGATTTAAAGCACCCAAATTGACTCTTTGCCATCTTTGTAAAATTCTCTTCCTTTCCCCAAATTAAGACAATGGATAAAATGTTCTCAACTTACAAGTTTTTATTCCATTAAAAAACAAACAAACTCAGGGGCTGGCTCCCATGGCTCTGTTAACGAACGCTGGCATGTAATGAAACCAAACGATGCTTAGCAAGTGAATATTCAAAATAAGATCCTGTAAACGACTGTGGCAGACATCATCGGTTGGCTAGCACAATTTTCCCTCTCAATCCCCTTCTTTTTTTTAATTGTTTTCCATTAAAAAAGATAGAGCATTAGATGTTCATATCAACCACCTCCCTTGACAAAGTGAAACTGTGCTGGGAGTTTTCTGAGGAAGTTTTTGCTTTCCTGATGGGAATAGACAGTGTTGGTAAAACACTCTCTCATCTCCTACTGTCTCAGACACAGACATACTGCCTGGACCAGAAGCTATAATCTTGAGACCAAGAAGGAAAGACCGAGAGAACTACAGAGATACTGGCCCTGGCCTCACAGACCCACCAAAACAATGCCATCAGCTACAGGGTTAGAGAAGAAAAAATCTCTCTTGTTACTTATAGTCAGTAACAGTTGAGGTATAAAGTTTTGAACCAAGTAATCTTTTTGAAACAAGTAACCACTTAAGAGTTTGGTCTTAGGTACTACTTTGAGTCTTTTATCCAAATTACCGATGTGACCTTGTCTAAGTTACTTAACCCCTATTTTCTCATTTATAAGAAAATCATTATACTGAACTATCTGATAAGCAGGGGTCCCCAACATCTGGATCACAAACTGGTACCATTAGGGACCTCTTAGGAACCGGGCCTCACAGCAGGAGGTGAGTGGCAGGCTGGCAAGCATAGCTTCATCTGTATCTGCAGCTGCTCCTCAGTGCCAGCATCACCGCCTCAGCTCCACCTCAGATCATCAGGCCTTAGATTCTCATAAGAGCACCGATTCCTGATGCCAAAAAAGCTGGGGACGTCTGTTTAAGGATGTCATGAGCTCTAGTAAATAAGTCTAAAATGTTAAATAGACGTGTAATCATGATGATGCTCAGGAATGCAGAGCCAGTTTTGTAGGACATGAAAGGAAGCTCCCTTGAAGCAGGTATCAACACACTGGAAACAGGAAATAGTATTTCTTACAAGGAGAGAGTATGCATCTTCCTAAAGAAAGGCGATCGTTTAAATCTGAGTATCTAATTGAAGGCTGAATGGAGAAGATGATGGTGCCAGGACTGCAACTGAAGACTCGTTTGCTGAAGATGAGGCTCATTTTCGTCTCTCTCCAGTGGTGCAGCACAGGAAGTCATGAACGAGTGTCACTCATGCATCTCTGCAAAACAGTTCACTTTTCACCCCACTTCTTCAAATTTTACTCATGTATATATTTTTTTCTATGATAGAGAAAAAGAATTGAGATGTAAGTAGCTAAAGTGAGGACAAACGCATCAAAAACCTATAATTTCAGAAAGCACTGAAATTATATTCTAAATTAGCTTTAAAATGCCTGCTGAGAGCCTGCTTTGTTTTAGATGTGCCTTTTTAGGCAAAAGACTGTGGATTATCCAGCAAGGGTTTTGCCATGTAAATTCTCCAGAAAACTGTCAACGCCATGTTCTCCTCCAATGGTTAAACTTGGATTAATTCAGGTAAATTTTTCAAATTCTCTTATTTTCTTTGCTCTTTTTCTTTTTTCTTTTGGTGAACAGTTTTCTTGTTCCATTAAATTATTCTCTAATATTTTTAAATCTATACATGAGTAAAGAAGCAAGGTTATATGTTTGTATAAATCCTCAGAATTATTCTGTTCATATTACATGCATTTCAAAGTCTTCTGGGGCTGGGCATTTCAGTTGAATAGACATATACCTAATGAAGCTGAGTATATGGGTTCGATCCTAGTTAATGCACTAGCTAGATTTTCACAGAGACAATTCCACTCATTAGGCAGAAGCTATGGTTTCAATTTGTTAATGTGTTCTGTTGATTCCCAAGGGTGCGGGAGTGTGTTCCCACTGCCGAGAAGACAGCTCAAGGTGACAAAGTCTACTGCAGGAGGGAAAAGATTAGCATCTACAATATAACAGTTGATTTATTTTAAAGAATATATTTGATTATATTATATGTAGTTGGTTTTATATAATACATATAACTATTGTTGTATATGTTTATATAGTTATATATTTATATATAATACAGTTTTAGATAGTTAATATGTATAATATATAACTATATTATATAACTATATATTATATATAATATAACTATATATTATATATAATATAACTATATATTATATATATAATATAACTATATATTATATATCATTGATTATATAACCATATATTCTATATAGTTGAATATATTAAAGAATAAGCCTGAAATGTAAATAAAACTCTAATATATGCTTTAAAAGGTCTTATTAAGCTTTGATTTGGACTTTCTCTTTCTTGTGACTCACTAGGCAACCCGGATCGACCTGGACTAATAATTTCTCTGGGACCCAATGTCCCCACACCGCTAAAGAGGAAAATGACTTGTGATGAGTTTATGTTTGAAAAGAAATCTTCTTCTTGTCCCCATACTCACCACCTCTTTTCTGTTCTGTTCTGTTCTGTTTTGTTTTGTTTTGTTTTGCCCAGACATTATTTTAAGTGACTTGTTAGCCCAATAGCTGGATTCCATTCATTTCAGCTGGTTTATCCCTACTTTTCTCCCTTCTCTCTGGAGGTAAAATAGTCTCTTTTCTTTTAATTGACAATTTATGATTATCCTCGGGTTATCAGTGACCAGGAGCTTTCTGGCTCCTAAGAGTAGATCAGTTGAGACTGAATGCAGAGACTTTTCACAATAGTCTCAGACATAACTCTAGCAGACATACTTAGCAGGTAAGTATATTATAAGAAATCGTTTTTCAATATCAAATGGCAAGGTTTCACTCACTTCTATTTTTTTAATGCCAACATGAAAATTTGTTAAAATTTTACATAAGCTATTTCTTCATTATTTATTTATTTTTAATGCACAGTTAGTCCTTTGTACATGAATTAGCTTTGTCTGTCCAGAGTATTTCCCTTTTCTTTCCTAAAATGCATTCTCTGTCTCCCTCCCCTTCCTCTCTTGCCTCCCTCCTTCTTCCTCACCTTTTTTCTCCTAACATTTATTTTTCCTTTAAGCTAGTTTATTATATGTAATTGAGAGCCAGTGCTTAACACTCTTCAGTATATTTTTGTTATATTTTTACTAAAATAATTTTTTTCTTTATGTGGTTTCTTAAAAATATAAAGGTAATGCATGTCATCATGTTTCATATGAATAATTCAGTGCTTCATAAAGTAATGGGATACTTCTGTAAACTCTTTAAACTTACACCTTAATGAGTTCCTTATTCTAATGGATCTGATTTTTCTTAACACATTATGCATCTTGAATGACATATTTAATACTTATCTTTTAAAAAGTTATTGGCAAGAATGTAAGTATAAGTATTAAAAGTCTTTCCTCACCTATTAGAAAAAAAATAAAAAGATGGGGGAAGAACAGCATCAATTATCATGAAAAGAGGAGCAGATAATGTCCTTTTGCAAGAGACACTCTTAAAAGATAATGAACATGAAAAATTAATTAGATTTCAAGTTGAAAGTATCCTTCACTACTTGATGAATTTGATAGTGCTGCTATTGCTACCTTAATATATAAAAGGAAAAAATGTCAAAATTAATAAGATAGTCAAGAATAAAGGAGCGGAATGGTTATCTCTGAGGGGGCTGAGTGCTCACTAGAAATAATAGCTAATTGGTATAAAGCTAACTTCAGTAAAGAATTAGGAACATGTTTTAGACATCTTTGACTGGCATGGTTTCTAAAAACACTCTAGTTTGCAGAGATTTAAATGCATTATAATGGAAATTGGATATCTCTGGACTGAAAAATTAGTATTTGTGTCTGGCTTGTAACTTATAAACATGTTGTGGGAAGATTTTTTATTTCTTGAGAGGAAATGAGCCAGACGTTTAGGATTTTCATGCTTTTCATATTCCAATTTGTTCTTTCATAAAATTGAGAAATATTGGAGACAAAAAAAGATTTTCCAGGGGCAGATGTGTGAAGAGAACTAAATGAAAGTTTTTAGTTTAACCTCCCACGTTCCTCTCCTCAGTGATTATTTGAAAACCATTTATCTGTTGGTGATAAATAAAATCTGGAAACCTGTCATCTTGCAGCTTAATTAAAATCTTTAAGAAAAATATTTGATGCCATATTGGGAAGAGCCTAGACCAATTGGCCTCGTGAGGCTCCTTCCAATTTTCAGAAGATTTTTTTTTTATATAAATAGTTCAATTCCAGGATCAGTATCCAAATGATCCCAATAATCCCAATAATTTCTCTGGCCTTCACTAGCCTTATACACTGATAGAGAGTTATAATCTCTTATTACACATCACAAACACAGTGGATGGTGTATTGGTGATGTTTCCCAGACACAGGAGTTTAATTAATTTATAGAAAAAGTTTTATGTTGAAATTAATTTTCAAAATGCTATGAAACAGGGCTGAGAGAACATGGGTTTGTCTAGATCCAACTGATTTACTTAGACACAAGTGAAATATCTGGTTGAATAGCAAGGATATTGATCTTAGAGACCAACATCCCTCTGAATTCAGAGGAGCATAGTCTTTTGAATAATCTGAAATATTATAAACCAGACTATCTCTAAAAAACAAACAAAACAAGTCTCAAAAATGAAATCAATGCAGAAAATCTGTGACGCCACTAAGTGCCATCCCCGCTAGGTCTTCCAGCTGGTGAAATTCATTCTCAGAAGTCCTCAGTCACGCTAGTGCGGCCATATTTATTCTAATACTATTGGAATAATTGGAATTTGTGACTTACGTCCTGGGGAGTTTGGCCTAGATTGTTTATTTTTTAGACTAGATTGATTTCTATTTTTAGATTATTGGATTATTTTTTAAATAAAATAATATGTGCTTATTTTAATTATACCAAAGGAAAAGGATGCTCTATAAAGAGACTCACAATAATATGGCTAAAAGAACACAGCCTTTGTTCTTCTCTCACGTAGCACAACTGGGGTGAGTGTTTCTGGAGCTTTGGTGGCTCAGTTCCACACGCTTGCAGACACGTGGCCTAAAACACCTGCCATCTCCAACACAGGCTTTGTAAATTAGCTCTGGTCCCTAGGCAGGAAAGAGAAAGAAAGAAGTAAAAAATCAGATCAGTGAAAGTTGAAACTTCTGCTCAAGAGGGCTTAGTCACATGATCACATGTAGATGTAAGAGAGGTTGGGAAGCGTGGCTTAGTCCTGGGTACAGATAGACATGAGAAAGGATTTTGATGGGCAGCTAGGAATCCCTCACACTGCTTGTCAAAAAACACAGTGGAGTATAGTGCAAAGTAGAAAGCAAGAATTGTCCTAAATTCTTCTACTTACTGAGTGGTACTCACACAATAGAATATATAGATGTCAAATTATAATGTACACCCAAAAATTATATAATTGTTTTAATCAATTTTACCCCCAATAAACTTAAAAAAATTCTTCCACCTAAAAACAATTTGGTGAATATCATTCTGAACATCTTGTTCTGGCAAACACAGTGCTGATGGACAAATGGTTAAATCAATAAGTGAAAATAATTTTGAAATAATGCACTCATGCTCTGTAAAACACTACACTTATTTTTTTTTAAATTTTAGGAAAAAAGGAAGCTGGAGTGAAACAAGGAAATTACCAATGTTTCTTAATCAATAAGAAATAGTCTTATGGCATAACAACTTTACAAAGTTGAATATGTAATTAAAAAAAATTTTTCATGTTTCATCTTTAAATAGTATTTGATAGACAACCCGATAGGAAAGATGAGGAGATAAGGACCCTTTCCACTTCCTTTCACTTTTTCTTCGCCGCCTCCACCTCCTGATTTTTTGTTTCAAATTATTCTTCTTTGTCAGCATCGTAGCATCACATTTTGTTCTGCAAACATAATTCCCTGTGCGTAATCATGAGTTCTCTATTTAAACGGATGCCATGCTCAGCACTAGTTCTATTACCCTGGTTTTTCCATCACTGACTCTGATTTTTAATTTATCACTTGGTTGGTTGGATTTGATCGTCACATAGTTTAAAATTTTTACTTCATGTTTTAGCAAATGAATTATATAAGTTCTTCATTCTCAGAGTTCTTTCATGTTGGAGAAAACTGCCTAACGCCTTTACACTTAGGCAGCGTGGCTGGGTGTACCACTCCTGGTTACACGCACTGCTCCTTAGTATGTTATAAACATCGTGTATTGACCTCTGGAATTAAATAGTGCTGTGAAAAAAGCTTGAGGCCAGCCCAGTTTCCCCACCGAGGGTAGCTTTTTCTGCCTAAATGCCTGAATGTTTTCTTTTTTTCTCTTTATGTTTGAAGTTCCATAACTTAATTTGGATGTGTCTTGATATTGATGACAATAATAACCAATTACTATGTCTAGGCCCTATTTTAAACACCTCGTGAATATTAATATACTACATGTATAATCTATTTCTGCAGAGATGGATAGCTATGACAGAGACTGTGTGGTTGAAACCTTAACATATTTACTACGGGAACCTTAACAGAAAAGTTTGCAATCATCTATTCTAAGCAATTCACTTGATCTTTAATCATGTACATTTTCTTCTTTCCTATTTTGAATTTACTTATTAAGGTCTGTTTCATTTCATTTTGTTGTTGCTATTTATCATTTTAGTTTGGGCTTTTCTTTTATAGAATGTTGTGTTCTTACTCTTTTTTTAATAATACATTTTCTGACGTCTCCTGTTTTTAATGCTATTTTTTCCTTCCAGACCGCCAGTCTTGGTTCTTCCTTTGTCTTCGTGTCCTGTGATCTCTTTTCTGTCCCTCCCTCTTCTCTTCCTTTCTGATTGTAGTGTGTTGGCATTCTTCCCATGCTGAGCCTTCCCACCCTCCCCATGTTCAACCTGAACAGCTCCCCCAGATCTTATATTTATTCATTACCCTTCCCAGAACCAGTTAAACTTCCTTCTCTCAGGTACAGTGTGATGCCTACGAGTTACTAAATAAAGCCCTGAATGTGCTCAGTAATTTTTTGTTTCGTTTTGGTTTTTTTTGTTTTATTTTGTTTTTGTTTGTTTTTGTTTTTTTTTTTTAGATTTCATTAAACACTCTGCAGAAAGGCCCCACTGTCCAGAGCAGGGCGCTTGCCATCCTGTGGGCTTTGACATATTTCCTCCTGCTCAGGCCACGTCTTCTGGAATAATCTTCTCCCTGACTTCGGTGAGTCCCAGTGCGCAGCATAGCAGCTTCTGCTGATGCCTTGCTTTCTGGAGGCTTCTACCCACCTGGGAGGGAGGACATGAGCAAGACTCTTGCAAACATTACCTCCTTACCTTTCTTCAGCACTACGTGGCAGTATGAGTGAGATAAGGCATAACAGACAGAGCTTTAATAATCAAGCAGTACTCTGAAATCAAACCCTGAATTTTCATTCTAATTGCAAGCAAATGGCTCTGACCCATAATTTAAAATTCTCTTTTTGGGCTGCAAACAATTTCCTCTAGAGTGCATTGCTTTCTACTTCACAGAGATCTTGGGAGGTAAACATGGATCTAAGAAAAACAAAGCAAAACAAAAGACTCTTTGAAATGCATATCTCGTGTAGCATTTAAGCTATCTGCTTACCCTATGTCAACCCTGCAGCCCCTGGAGGAAATGGAGGTATGGCCGCCTATCAAAAAATAACAAACACTGAACAGTTTTGACAAGTTGACTATAATTACTGCGACTGCTAACTTTGTTTTTTGAAACTGCTGTTAAGTAGCCATTATTAAATACCTGTTTTAGGAGTTAGAGCCTTAACGTGGCTGCTTTCTCTTCTTCTGCCCCATTCCAGGGAGAAGAGATTGTGGATAGTAAATTCCATTGTCATCTCTGCCACTTGGGCACTAATGGTTGTACTATCTCTTAGTGTCAACGAGGAACCTGGATTAATGTC